>JAYKTE010066883.1:0-14451 GCA_036873565.1 Xipholeptos notoides
TTGGGGTACAACACCTTGACATTTCTAAAATCTAATAGACCAGTTATTTAAAATCTTTTTACTATTACAAACTATCTGAACTAAAACATAAATTTAACCAATTAATTCAGGACAACAATTAAGATAGATAAAAATAAAAAAAACATTTTGCAATTGTCTTCAATAATTATAAGTATTATAAATTTGATGCAAAATTCATAGGTGTTTCTATTATTTTGTTTAATCCCTATATAAGTACATAAATATGGATATGTATGCTTGGGTTTTTATGCATGCTTGAATATTGGTCTGCATCAGTGTACTGTACGTTTGTGTGAGGATGTTCAGAAATGGAAATAATATACTCTATACCTTTCTGAGAGACATATTCTAACAATACTTTTGCGAAAAAGGTTAACGGTGTACATAATGGCATTGGTGCTGTTTAATTTCAATCCTAGCTCTTTTTGGGAAGATAGCAGTTAAATAATGGGATTAGAAATCTGTAGAAATAATATACTTTTTGATGGTCTAACTTGATTCAATTGCCCTGAAGAGCAGAGAAAGACATGTTCAAGGTAACAAGAATCGATATCATTTCATGCTGGTTGGAACATCTTTAACACAATGGTGTAATTGGCTGTGGACAGGGATGGGATGGATGGCTTTTAGGGAACTAAAACTTTCTTTTTTCCTCATTATTTTACCAATGGCTTCAGCATGGATATTAGCACTCTTATCTTTTCTAAGAGGAAATGGGGGGATTGAATCTATTCGAAAAAACTTAGGTTTATTAAACTTCACACATTGAATCTAGGTTGTCTTTTTGTAGTTTTTCAATAGTAAGATCACTAGAAAGAAATTCATTTCTGTAATAAATATAAATGTATTATAATATAATACATATAGTAGCTCCCACTCGTGTCTGAGTATCGGGCAGTGTCATTTTGTCCCCTATCTTCATTTATTTGAGGAAAGGGGACAAGGTGACATGGTGTCATTCGCTGTGGATGTTGCTTTTGGGTAGTCACACAGTACTCAAACTCACTTGGCCCACATTGCTTTCACCGTGGCTCAAAGAGGGATGAGATAGGCTTCCATGAGATAGGTTTCCATGATGTAGGTTGCATCAGGCTGCTGGGTTCTTGATTCACCAAGCAATGCCGTGCTTATAATCATCGCCCACCCCCGCAGAATGCGCCTTGTGGTCACTCTACCAACAAAATGTAATTTGCACCCCCAACATACTGAAGGTTTATATTAACGATTAAAAATAAATATATATGTATGTATTTAATCGTTATTATATATATGTGTGTTTGTGTCTGTGTTAAATATTTCAACATACAAGTATGATAATAATTTTCCAATAATTAATAATAATTATTTTGTAAATTTTATTTTTTACAAAAGATCTGCAAAGCCATGAAACCTTGTGACCCCTACAGAACATGCTGCCCTCCAGCAATTGTGGGGTCTGTGGGGCTCTAGGCATGGCCTTGTCACCAAGCTCGCTTACCACCTGACCGACAGGCATTCTACTCAGGTTTTGTAATCAGTGTTGTCCTTCATCTAGATGAGTTACTTTTATTAATTTGACAGGGCTCATCTACCCTGGTTTTGTAATCAGTGTTGTCTTCCACCTAGATGTGTTACTCCCCCGAGTTAACAAGCCTCATCTGCCCAAGGCAGCTGTAAGTGAAGTGAAAGTGGTTCTTAACTCGTATAATACGGTTCCAGAGCCCAATTTTCTACCACTCCTCCACCTACGCTGCCTTATTATGAATATAAATATAAATAAAACAATTAGAAACATTTCTTTTATGAATCATATGCTTACAAGACCAAAGGAAAAGAATTTGGCCTTGAATATTCAAACCATTCTACAAAGAAAATACAATTCATTTTGTGTACTTCCAAAGAAATTTCCTTTACATGTATAGAATGAATGAATGAATGAATGAATGAATATTTATATTTACTTATTAAATCTCATTTGTATTTTTTGCTGATCATATTAAGTTGTCCCAAAAGTTTGATGAAGCATGTCAAGTATTTTATGATTATAAGCCGGCTGAATGGTTCTTTCATCAGATCTGAAAGATTGCAGATTGATGGCAGAAAATCTTGGAAGATGATGGTCTTTATTTTTGAGGAACAATTTTTGTTGTTTTTGTTATTATTTTGCAGGTAAATTTTTAAAGTGTTTACCAAATTTTCAGAGTTTAAAATGTAAAGGAAAACCAAACTAAAGGTTTGTTAGATTTTTTGTTTAGTTTTACGGCATATCAACCTTTTTAGGTCATTTAATACCAATAACAATCATTATTGCGAAATGCTTTTATCCACACATTTTTTAAAATAACATAGTATGCATTATTTAATCCATAGCTGGGGAAAATGTATTGATTCATAGCTTTCCAAGGGTATTAGCGTTTGTTTAATGGCATATGAATATTTTTAGGTCATTTAATACCAATAACAGTCATTTTAGAGAAACCTTATTTTTTGTCCACACTTACTTTTTTGAATAACACAATATGCACTATTTAACCCATAACTGGAGGGAATGTGGGGATTCGAGCATTCCCAAGAGTATTAGGCCAAATATGAATGCAAACAGAATACCTGGGATTTGAATCAACCTTTTAGGTCATTTAATGCCAATAACAATCATTTTTGAGAAACATTATTTTTGTCCACAAATAGTTTTTTGAATAACACAATATGCACTATTTACTCATAGCTGGAGAGTATGTGAAGATTCGGCTTTTCCCAATGGTATTAGTCCAATTATGAATGCAAATGGAATGCTTAGGATTCAAACTTGTTTAGTACACTTCCGAAGCCCAACCGCCTATCCACTGTCCCAAGTGTACCTCCCTCAAACCAAATACCCAGGTTTAAAAAAAGCCAAAAACAAAATATCCATGAACATTATTTCATTATCTCAACAATTTGTCTGAACCAAACCTTTTTGTTGCAAGGATTGTAAATTTCCAGCTTTTATCAGAACTCATAGTCCTATTTATAAATCTATTTATGTATAAAGTAATTAGTAGATTCCTATTTGAAAATGAAAATCCAGAAATAAAAAAAGAAAATAAAACAAATCTGGCTAAGAAGGACAAATAAAATGAAAAACTTACAAAACTGACAAAAAGAGAAGGGTCACTATAAAATAAAAATAATGGGGTCAGCATACTGACCTTTGCAGGTTGAGCCGGCTTAACCACTGAAACGACACGAGTTCATTGGCGAGTTTCCTGAGAATATGAAATTCACAAGTATATCCCAATTAAGGGAAGACCTTGGTATTTATTACTTCAGAGTTTTTCTTCTCTTAGATACATGTATTACCTTAGACTTAGGATACATCTACCCAGTGGTTTAACAGCACCCCCAGACAGTAACCTGGGTATTTCCACATATATGGTACCTGGTGTTTATAAATGGCCACCCCTAGCATTACTAACCAAGCCCTATGTTGCTTAGCTTAAGTAATCAGATGGGAACTGGTGTCTCCAATGTCACTTGGCCACTCTAAAGGCAATGAAGCTATATGGGCTTCAACTACTTACTTACAACCAAGCCCAAGACAAGGACCAAGTTATGGTCACTAGAGTTTGGAGATAAAAATAGAGATACAAGATGATCATCTCTTTGGAAGATTTATCCATTTGTAAAGATTATTCATTTTGATTTCTTTCTTGCTCTTCATCTTCTATTACAACGGCATTCACCTCTAAGGCTACGGACATATTTCATTGATAACACATTACATTTGAAGTTGTTTTTGTTTGGTTTGATTGTGTTTAACGACTTGTCATCTATTTGTGATTATTAAAAGGGAGGTTTTGTTTTATTTCTATTTTGGATTATTTTGTTGTGAGATTTTTAGGTTTTTTTTTTGGTTTGATATTTTTTTCTTAAAACAAGGAACTTTATTCTGTTTGCTTTTAATGATATTGCAATATTTTCTCTTTCTTTTTTTATGACTTATCAACCTTTATGGGGTATTTAAGGTCAGTTAAGTTTTTTATTGTTATTTTTATTGATTCAGATTTTCTGATATATTTTTAGTCCTTGTAGAAATGTAAGAATATTCTCTGTATCATGGTTTTCAAATGACGGTGAGAAGTGTTTTGGATGTTCTTCATCTCAGTTGTGGTTCTTTGTCCAGTATAATGGAACGTGTGAGGTTGGTGTGTCCTATGTGAAGGTGGGGTAGGATAATTTGTTCTTTCCTAGATTTTGTTTGGGCTGGGGTGTGTTTATCTACTTTGTGTTTTATTTGAAATAATTTATTTTGAGTATTTTGATTCCAGTCTTGATGCCATTTATTTTGGAGAAATTTATTTATTTTTGGTTTCTTTGTGTGATTTTGCTTGATTTCTCTTTCCTTTGTCCTTGGTTGCTTTCATCTCTACGATGAGAATTAACCACACCAATTTGTCAATATTTTAAAGATAGTCTGCTGATTCCAAACATAATTAGGCACCCAAGGTGGGGCATCTTGAACTCTCGAATCGTATTACACAAGTTCAAATCCCAGCAAAAACCATACTTCTAGTCAAGTGTATATTTGATTTATTTTATTTACTCAATAGAATTATTGTGTTAGTTATTCAGCTTTGACAAAGAAATTGACATTACATTTTTTAAATAAAAAATGCAAACTCTAGAGACTGTAAATAATAAGAGAAGTTAAACCTTAAATTGCATTCATATTTCGTATAATATCCTTGGGATAGGTTTGAATTCCTGCATTCCCTCCAGGTATGGGTTAAATAGTGCATATTGTGTTATTCCAAAAAACTAAGTGTGGACAAAAAATAACGTTTCCCATGTATAATTGTTCTTGGAATTAAATGACCTAAAAGGATTAATGTGCCATAAAACAATAAACATACAAGACTAAAATCAAATTCTCTATGTTTATAAGACTTATGATTTTTTGTGTCTCTAATAAATTTTACTTTTACAGACTTCTACCATTATTTTTAGAAGGAATGAATCTCCTATTTGTGTTTGCACCAAATTGATTGTTACTTGTCACCAATTGAAATTAAACACACACACACAAAAAGGAAATGACTGTCAACATAGAGAGAAGGTGTTATTGTTTATAGTAATTGCAGACCATCATCTAAATTGTGTAAATGATTCTAAAAAAATCTTGAATTATTTCCATTCTTGCTGATTATACACTAAATACAGAAACACTAGCTTCAAAATTGGTAATGTTTGATTGTTTGGTTTGTGTTTTACGATAGGGGGAGGCAACATTTTGCTGACTATATGCTGACTTAAGTTTCAAATTATTCAGGGCACTAACAACACATATATTTTTATCGGGGGTAGGTAACCTTTTGCTAACCGTTTGCCGACTTAAGGTTTCAAACTATTCAGTGTGTCAATAACATATATATTTATCTGGTGTAGGCAACCTTTTGTTAACTGTGTGCTGACTTAAGGTTTCAACTTATTCAAGTTCAATATACTTATGTTACAATAGATTTTATTTTTTATATATTAATATATTCAATAATAAGTAAAGCTGTAAATAATTTTAAAATAGATAGAATATATGATAGATAGATATATCATAATTGAAGTATGATTTACATTTGAGATGTACGAGAGATTTTTCTTGATAAATCCTTGATTATACTTTGATATTAATTAGTGTTAAGTCTTAATTGTTGATAAGCAAAAAAGTTGTTTTTTTACCTGAGTCTTGGAGTTTGATCTTTGCCCGACAGATGACTTCTCTGTTCATCACTACAAAATAAGGAAAGAAATCATTTAAAGCATTCAATTTTCAAAAAGTATTAATCGGACTATATCTCTCATACATAATATTTTCTTTCTCACAACATTTCGACCGAATCGTCTTTCGGCCTTCCTCAGGATTTTGAAAAATAAATTCAATTTTAGAATTTTTCAAATTTAAAACTTAGCAAAAAATTTTTTTTTAAATATTTTTTTATCCATACTATTGCCCTCATCTTTATGTTTATTTAACTCAATTTTAAAATCCTTGTAAATGTATAAAATTTAAAAAAATAGGAAAATGAGGACAATAGTCTGCACAGTAAATTTTAAAATTATCAAGACTGATCAAGGATTAAAAAACAAAGAAACAAAATAATTATCCAAATATCTTTGATCCATGTAGGGGCAAACTGACCATTGGATTATGCACTACAAAGGGGCCAGCTTGGCAGCCAATAAAATTAACAAGGATGTCTTTGTTATACACTCTAATACATGCATTCTATTTCAGGACACTCCATTTTCCCTGTACATCATAATTTGTATATAATAGCTGTATCTGACTACAAGACAAAGTTAAGCTAATACGCACAGATCCCCTGCTGCACAACCTCTACATGTAGCATGACTGTAAAGAAAAAATGAAGAAAGCAGGCCCATTGAATTTTCTGCCCAAGGCCCATAACACTCTCATCCTCCCCTGAATCCATGTGATTCAATGTGGTGTGTGGAGAGAAAGGTTGAGTCTTACAAACAATTAAGAAAAGAAAAACAATCAAAAACAAAAGCAACTTTCACCTCACCCATTAAGGATCACTAGCGGCATTTGCTTTCTGACCAACCCAGCTTAACTAAGATTTTTATGGCCAAAAGGATTAACAAATGAGCCATTCAGAGTAACAACCTGACAAGCGCCAAAAATTAAAAAAATGGGAAAAAGAAAAAAGAAAAAAAAAGCAACAAAAAAGATCTTGTTTTCTAAGAAAGAAATAATTTCAAAATAAAAATCATTAATTTAAATGAGTAAAAATAAACATTTTATGGTTTTAGTTGTAAATGGAGAAAAATCAATTTTAATGGCCAGGAACGGCACTAAGGGGATTTTAAAAATGAAAATGTGTATAAAAATCACAAGAAATCTTTCTGTAATTTTTCCCAAGAAAGAAAATTTGGTTGCATTAATTAATTCATTATTTCAATCTTAATCCATAATTGGATGCTGAAATTTTGGCTAGTTTTTTCACAATGTCTTATCATTTACAATTTTTCTTTTTTAGCTAATGTGGCAATATTCACCATTATCAATAATGATTTTATAAAGGCTTTTGTCGTTCCTATTAGATTCTTACAAATTTGCAAAATCTGCGCTTGGGAAAAAATAAAATGATGTTCAGGGAAGAATTTCCATTTGTTTCAATGATCTAGATTCTATTTACATGCTTGAAAATTTATACAATAACCATTCTTTGTAAAATATGGAATAATTTACAATCAATATTTTCCACTTCGTACAGATAAGAATTATAGATACTACCAGAACCCATGGAAATTCCACAGTAGTTGAAAAATGCTTAAACACCCAATAAAATGAAACAAATATAAAAGGATTTCTGTAAAGAGAGAGTGACTAATAAGGAAGGTAAAGTAAAGTTTTTAAAATTTCAAAACTTAGAATATCCTCTTAACAACATGACCTCTTTTTAAATTATAGAACAAAATAGACAACTTAAGACCATATTCAGACATTTTTAAAAAGATTTTGCACAGGAAATGGTTTTAATGATTTTCATCTGAAAAAAAGCGATTATAAAGGGAGGTAATTTGTTCCTCTCTAATTACTGTCTGTGATGATGACCATTATTTGTGACATTGGACAAGCAGGTTAATCTATAGATTTTAAATGTTAAAAACTATGGAATACAATAGATGCAACAAATAATTTCTAATTTTATTTCCATTTCCTGAAAAAAATATTATACTTGTACAGAAAAAGGAAAATAAAGAACTTCAGAAGTTAGAATTTGTCAAAAGTCGTAATTGCACTAATTGTTTTCAACAAAAACAAAATCATTTAATCTGGATTTTGAAGAGAAAAGAAATTAAAAAAGACAATTGATATTACAAAAAGAAAACAAAAATCAAAAGATTGACTAAAAATAAAAAAGATGGAGGGCTTTTTACCTTCCTTTTATATTCAATTTCAAAAACCAACCATAAAGAAATATTTAGTTTTTTTTTGTTTCTTGCTGTTTTACGGCACATTAACCTTTTTAGGTCATTTGATGCTGACAACAATCATTTTTGGTAAACGTTAGATTTTGTTCATGCTTGATTTTTTAATAACACAATATGCACTTTTTAACCCATAACTGAAGGAAATGTGGGTATTCTTACCTTTCCCAAGGGTATTAGTCCGAATATGAATGCAGACGGAACGATTGGGATTCGAACTCACGTATTACGATTTCCGAAACCGACTGCCTTTTCATTGGGTCAAGTCGACTTCCCAAATATTTTTGTCAAAGAAGATGAATTTAAAACTCCACAAAATGGATGACATTTTAAGAATCAACCCCGCCCACCCGAAAAAAACATGGCCGAAAGCACTGAAAAATATTTTGCTTAGCAAATATTTACCTTCTGTTATGAAAATGATTGTTTAAAAAGATCGGAATTATTTGGCTTTTTTGCATCAGATCTGAAATTATCAAAATAAAATATGGAGGAGAAGGCATTTTTTTTTTTTTAGATATCTTAAAAATTCATTCTGGGAAATTGAGATATTCTAGAAATATCCCCTCAGTTCGGTTTATCAAAATAAAAATACAAAAATGAAGGATTGACAAAAATGTGGTTTTAACGATACCATTTTAACTTTAAAATGGATTCATTTTCAATTAAAAGAATTGGATGAGGACAACAGTTCGCTAATAAAATCAATACTAGAAGATGATTTGCTTTCTTTTGGCGAGTAAATTCTTCCAAAATAAGCAGCTAAAGGCAATTTAAATCATCACATTTTTGTTCCTTCTTGAAATAATGAGTGCATTCTTCTAATATCATATCTAATATCATGTTTCTTCTTGCCCAAAAGGAGATTTCAAGAAGCCTTTATGATACACAAACACTAACCGCTGCAGGGCATGCCACGCCAAGCCACACCACAGTGTGTTTTGGATAAAAACGTTAAACACCGTTGTTATTCAGTTTTATTTTGTTTCCAAAATACCCCAGATTATCAGATGACAGGGAATAAATATAAGGAAGGATACATTTTCTCGGCTCTTAAGGAAAAGGTCTTCGAAATAAAATTCAAAGAAATGAATTAGAAATAGATGGAAAATAAATAAAAGTTATTTTTACAATTACCATTGAAAATAAAACTGATAAAATAATAATAGAACTGATAAAAACCTTGTTGTAAAATGAATTTTATTTTTCAACCAATTATTGAGTAAAGATGTTTTATAATTCCAATATAAATAGAATTACAGTTGGCGTTGCAACAGTTTTTGCCGCCCAGGGCGGCCGTAAGAGTCGCTCTGGTGTTGATCATCTCTGTTAACCTGCAAAATTCCAAAAAGCCCCCAAAATATTTTTTCGTGGAACTACAGTCAATGGTTTAAATTTAAACCGCTGCTATTACTCCTAAACTTTCATCTGATTACATGACTCGCATACATATATACAGTACTTGTCGTCCAAAGTTCGACAGCCTTCGGACCTCCCCTTCTCTCACGGTTTGGAGCAAAAACAAACACGTTATTTATCAACTAAATAAAGCAACCCTAACCAAAGAAAGGACAAAAAATATCACAGAACAGAACAAGTAAGTGAGAAATGTTCAAGTTTTATCGTATTCTTACAAAACAAAACAAAACAAAAATAAATGAATAAAATAAAAGACTAATTAATTTTAAAACTCGATAGACAATGATGAGAAAAGGAAACAAGAAATCAAGAAAAACCAAGAAACACGTTTTTATTCTGCAGCTGCATTGAATAGTTTCAGTGGCGTAGCAACAAAGGGGCGAAAGGGGTGGTCCTGTGGTCCGCCCCGGGTAGCACACCTCAGGGAGCTACATTTTGAGGGGGTGAATAAAAAAGAGAAAAAAATTAAAATAATAAAAAGCTAAAAAATAAAATCCGAAATTTTATACCAAAATGAGTTATTATGTTTATAATATGTTTTTTATGTCTTATGTGTGTAAATACCGTTTTTTCAACTGTAGCTTTAGCTTTTTGTCAAATGAAAATAAATATTCTAAGTTGAATGTTTGAAAACAAATATTTTGTGTTTTTTTTTAAATTTTGAATGTTAACGGATTATCAATGGGCAGTGAGTGGAGTAATCTTACGACCAACCCGGAGGCAAAAAATGTTGCTACGCCACTGCTTGGTTTGGTTTGGTTTGTGTTTAATGACCTATCAGCTATTTGTGGTTATAAGGGTCACATAGTTTGTGTGTGTGTGTGTGTGTTGAGGGGGTTATTTCATAAACAAAAGAAATGGAAAAACGGGCATGGAGGGGGTTCTAGTAAAGTTAGAACAATCATTGAAAATGCAAATACGTAATGACCTAAAAGTTGAGGACATTTTTTGGCCATGGGAACGAGCACATTGAGCAGCAGAGTAAACTAAAAGACATCAGCAGTATAGGAAGATATTTCAACGCAAAACAATGAACAAGAAGCTTAAGTGGATCTTTGCCTTAACAAATCAACCGCTCCCGGCAAGTTATTTCATTCATTTTATGACTCGTTGATAAAAGCAACATTTTTAGAAGTCCATTTTATCTGGAAACATGAAAACATTTTGTTTTGTGGCAAAGGTTTGAATGATTTGGTTGAAAAAAATATTTGGAATAAATGTTAGCTTTAATTTAGTGAAGAAAAATAGCTTTGTTTGTTTGTTTTATGGCCATTTTAAGTCATTTAATGCCAAGAACAATAATTTTTTGTTAAACATTCTTATTGTCCACACGTAGTTATTTGAATAACACAACATGCACTACTTAAACCATAGCTGGGGGCAATGTGAAGATATATACCTTCCCTAAGGGTAGTCCAATTATGAACTCAATTGGAATAGCTAGGATTCAAACTTGCGTATTACGATTCTAAAGTCCGACTGCCTATATACTGCCCCAAGTGGATCTCCCCCAAAATGGCTTTATGTGTGACAGATTACAGGCTTTAAAGCCTATCGTTTGTGTTGGAGATTCTTCTTTCGCTGTCAGAACAGTCATTTCATTTATTCTAAACTAGAATTGTGGCCAGGCTTTGCCTGGGTGTTTTAGAAAACAAAACTTTAAATAAATTATTTCATCATTATTTTTAATGAAACTATTCATAAAAAAGTTCTAATACTTTAAAAAAATTATAGAAATATTTTAAATTTTAAAACAATTTAATTTCAAATGCCAGCATTTTATTTGAATGTTTGGTTAAAGACTTCTGTGAAATACTGGTTGTCTGTTGACAACCACGATATGGTAGATTATTAAAATTGAAAAAAGTATATCGAAATCGATTTTTTTCAAATTAAAAACCTATTAAAATTTTTGCCCCAGGTCTGAATTCTCTTTATTATCAAATTCCAAGACTGTAGATAAAGAATTGGTGGAGGAATTTAGTAGGCAAAAAAAAAAAAAAAAATTGCCTGTACACGTATTTTTTGATATTATAGATTGCTCATTTATAAATCAATTAAAGAAAAAGAAAAGAAAAACAAATCGGGAAAATAAAACATGCAATTTTTTTTTTAGATATAACAAAAATAGATCATCAAATTAAAAAAAAACGGTGGAAATGTTTACTTGTTTCGTGGAAACACCTCACACGACAAACCAACATCATATCAAACAAAATCAGTTCTCTCTCTCTCTCTCTCTCCCCACTAAAAATTACTCACAATTTCAGAGTACAAACACAAGCATCTTTAAATTAATTCAAGAAAATCTGAATCCAAAGAGTTCAAACTATAAATTTCATTACAAGTATAAGTAGTTGTCACAAAATCTGAGCGCATAGGAAACTTGAGGAGGTTGAAAGTTTCTACGTTTTATCTTATAAACTGCTTGGTTTGGTTTAGAGAGGAATTTTAAATTCAAAGGTTGTAAGATGTCCATATCATTTGGGCAGGATTTCAAATAAGTGGATTTCCCCGCTTTTCCGGGTGGACTCCCTCAACCACCCCCTTGCTACACCACTGATTCTCCTTTCCAGAGAAAATTTAGTTTGGATACTATCACAAAAGAATAACTTTAACCTGTTTGTGTATTATGGCATATCAACCCTTTTCAGGTCATTTAAAGCCGATAACAATATCATTTTTGAGAAACGTTCTTTTGTCCACAAATAGTTTTTTTAAATAACATAGTATGCACTATATAATCAATAGCTGAAGGGAATGTGGGGATTCATACCTTTTCCCAAGTCTAAATGTGAACGTAAAACGGAACAACTTGGATTCGAACTCGTGTATTACGATCCCGAAGTCTGGCTGCCTATCCACTGTCCCAAGTGGACCTCCCCCAATCTCTAAGTAAATGGACGTAGTTGATAAATGAACTCAGCGAGAAACCCTTTGGTACTGAATTTTCATCTATTGTTTAGGGTTTCTCCCGGTCCTCGCAAGGGACACATTGTAACCAGATACTCATGCTAGTTGCATGTAGATGGCCATAAAAATACAAGTGATAAATATTTTATAGACATTCAGGGCCAGATTTGGCATCGAAAGAGAAAAATGATTTAATGATATTGACCAACTGGACGAATGCTCTGATTGCAGAGATGAGAATCAAATGATTTAAGATCCTGATATAATAGCCAACAAATTTCATACAAAGATGCATATGAAGTATCTATTTTCATACGAGCAGTTTTCTTCGAGTATACTTGTTTATGAAAACAAAAAGATGAACAATAACACATCTGCAGTAAGAGAGAAACAAAGGATTTGAATAAAACTCCTATTTTTTTAAAGTTTCAAAATGACAGATAAGACTCTGGAATCATATTACATGAGTTCAAATCCCAGCCACACAGAATTCATTCTTTTGCCAAATGTCATTTTGTATTAGTTATGAAATAAATATTATGATTACTTAATTGTTTATATTTTACTGTGTCTGTCTACTTGTATTTACTAAATTAATAAGCATATGCCTGCAGTTAGGATTTTAAATGTGAATACTGAAATCGACAGAGAATTTTAAAACATGTGGAACTAAATTCAGAAACCTACCAATTTGGTCCCAAAATGACCAAACCCAACCAAAAATAAAACGACCCACAAGTGGTCAATGTGCTGTAAAACCCCACTATTTACGGGCAGACTGAGCCATCGATAAATCAAACCATGTCCGAGGGCCGGGCACTGTGAAGGGGCCCGCCTGCCTAGCCGCCATAGAATTATCAAGGATGTCCTTGTTATACAACCTAATACATGTATTCTGACCCTGGTCACTCCGATTTATCTGCACATAATGATGTGTGTCTAATGGCCGTAACTGACTACCTGAAATAGTTAAGCCAATATGCACAGATCACCTGCAGCACAGTCTCTACATGTAGCATTTAACTGTAAAACATGGGGCATGGGGAGGCCATTGTATTTTCTGTTCGAGGGCCCATAATATTTTCAGTCCGTCCATCCTACTAATCAATCAATCAATTCATTTGCAGATAATATTTTTAAACCAAATACTGAAATACATGAAAAAATCTTAGTTTACGGGACTGAATTCCTAAATCTTTCCTGAACATCTTTTCATAAACTTGGTTAGACCTTGAAATGACAGTCTGAATGTTTGTAGATCATAAGGATTGAAAAAACAAAGAAACAAAAAATTACTTGGTATTTGTGTTTTATGGTTAATAATACAAAAATATTTCATAGAAATAAATCTTTAAAAAATAGGATATATCTACTTGATCAAGCGCCAACCCAAGTTAGACACAATACTAGTTTTACGCGCTCATTATATCCCTGGGCTTTTTTGTAATCAGTGTTGCCCTTCACCTAGACGAGTTACTCCCATTGAGTTGATGGATCTCATTCTCCAGTTTTTTGGAAATCAGTGTTATCCTTATGTCTAGTTAATTCATACTCCCCAGTTAACGAGCCTAATCTGCCTGAGACAGCTGAAAGTGAATGCAATGGTTATTAATGGGAATTGAATTCATGTAATGCAGAGCCCAAGCTTTTACCACTGCTCCACCCTTAATGCCCAACTCCTAAGTAGGAATCCTGATCTGAAAATGATCAAAATATTCATGAGTGATTACTATTTGTCAAAGTGTAGACACAACCAAGATGGTGACAATAGTCTCATGAATAAGAAATAAACGCATCATTATAAATAGGAAGGAAGTTCTTATCTCAAAAGTAAAGAAAAGGAATCTATTCAAAGATAAAGAATCAAAATAAATAAAAGAGTAAACGGAAATAAAGCTAAGAATAGAAAAAAGAAAACAAGATAAAAAAGGGAAATGGTAAAGAGAAAAGAAAAAAAGGTCCTTTGATGTCTTTGTGTATTGACAAGTCTCTGTAGCTTTTCAATTTTATTTTTACCTCTTGTGTGAATGGCCAATGGTTTCAACTCAGATGCTGACGAGAGAGAGAGAGAGAGAGAGAGAGAGAGAGAGAGAGAGAGAGAGAGAGAGAGAGAGAGAGAGAGAGAGAGAG
>JAYKTE010066993.1:0-14448 GCA_036873565.1 Xipholeptos notoides
TCCCCACATTCCCTCCAGCTATGGGTCAAATAGTGTAATTTGTGTCATTAAAAAAACTGTGTGTACAAAAACTAACGGTTACCAAAAATGATTGTTCTCGGCATTAAATGACCTAAAATGGTTGATACGCCGTAAAAACACACACAAAAAAAAGTTTGCAAAGATGAAGAGTAACAGCAGACTTTTCACGACCCAAAAATATTTAAAACTAATTCACAAGTAGTATTTTACTGTGATGCTTAAAAGAACTATTTTCAATTAGCCTGAGGCAGTAAGTGATTATATCACTATGCAATGAAGAGAATTTGTATTGCAATGATTAGATGACATATCAGCCTTGCCAATAAAATGCTTTGTAGCATAATCATAAATCTAGCTTTAATGGTTTCACATTTGTGGAGCTGGTTTAAGAAAAGAAGTGAAGTGTGAGCATCATTTAATTAAATCTAACAATAGATAGATTATTGATCATTGCAGTTATATGGAGAATCAATCAAGAAGCTAGTGATTGCCAACCAAAATCTGCTGATGTCTTAATAACTTTTATTTGATAATATTGTCACCATTGAAATCAATTGAACATTCTTGGGTTGTTGTTATTGTTATGGTGATAGTGAAGGAGTGGAAAGGGAAGATTTAGTATTAAGACAAGGCTAGTCTATAGAGGCTGCTAGGTCCAGGCCATTGTTGAAAATCTGGTGAGGAAGGGATAGAGAGATGGTTTGTCTGGTATTGATGACTACTTCAAAGGCCATGAAGTTCAATGAAGCATATCTCTTTTTTTTCTCTTTCTCTTTAGTATGCTTGTTTAGTTTGTTTATTTCCCCTCCCTACTCCCATAGATAACATTTTTTTTTTATTTGTTTGTTTTATTTTTAAGAATTGGTGATAATCAGTTCAATGCTATGCAAATGAAATGTGAGTTGTGCTAGGGATGAAATAGAGGGATTAAAAGCTTGTTTTTTAATATTTTATTTTTTGTTTTTAAAGATAATGCAATGATGGAAAGAATCTCTTTCTCATTTCCTCTTTAATATCTAAGTATTCTTTTGTTATTTTTATCTTTTTTGTTTTGTTTTGTTTTGTTTATCTTTTTAATTCTTCTTTTTTCTCACCCTTCTTTTATTTCATCTTTATATATCCTTCCTATCTTTTATTTTTTTTACTCTGTCACTTTTTGTTTTTAATTTTTCCTTTCTCTTTTCTTTTACTTTTAGTTCTCCTTTCTCTTTTTCTTATCTTCTCTCTGCTATGGTTGTGGTTTCCTTCTGTATTGATTTTTACAATAAAATACAATAAAAATGACAATAGAATTTTTCTTTTCCTTCTTTCTTTTAACAACTGATTTATTAAATACTAGTTTTGCCCAGCTTTGTGAGGGTGCCAGTGACTTGCAACTAAGGCAGTTAAGGAAGCCTATTATATAAGAAAGCAGTATGGTACATATGCAAATTTCAGTAGTTTGAATCATTGTACTGTGCAAATTTTGCTTTTATGCTCACTTTTGTGTTCATTTTGATTTGTGTTTTTTGTAATTCCAAGTTTTGACCCTCTAACAGATATTTTGGCAGCTCAAAATCAATTAGAAAGTGTTCCTTAGATTTAAATAAACCATACATCAAATTTCAAGTGTTTCAGCACAAAATTGGCTGAGTTATTTGGTGAAGATTGAAACGGTTTAATCTTTCAACTTTGACCCTTAACCAGCTAAATTTCCAGCTCAAAACCAATTAAAAAGCTTTTTCCATATCTGAATACCCAATATATGAAATTTCAAATTTTTAGACCAAAAATTGGCAGAGTAGTTTCATATAGACCTCATACACACACTCATTCTCTCTCTTCACTTTTTCTTATCACTTTACTACTCCTGTCACTCCCTTCTTCTCCATCCCCACCCCTCACTTTCTTTTTGCTCAAGCTTTTTTTTTTCAAAATGCAATGAACAAACAATAAAGACCACTTTTCTATTTTTCAATATCCCTCTATTTCTATTTCTCCCTTTACTTTTAATTCTTCTGTTTCCCTATCTATCTATCCATTTATCTTTCTTCCTTTCTTTTTATCTATTAATACTTCTGTCTCTCTATTTCTTCCCCCTTCCTTCTTTTTTTTTCCTAGCCTATTTATATTTTATCATCTATCAATATTCATCAATCAGTCAGTGAATCTATTTGTCTATCTATCTAATTCTATTCATATCTGTTTATGTTTATTTTTCTTTATTTAAGTCTCAAACCTCACTTTTAACACAATGAATGATTAATGAAAGTGTCAGGCAATTCTTTTATTTATTTTCTTCTCTTCTTCCAGCCTACCACATTATTCAACCTTCTTTTATTCATTCCACCCTTTCTTCCTTTCTTCCCCACAGGGGTTGACTGAGAGTGTTATGGGCTCTCAGACAGAAATTTTAATGCACCCCTCCCATTTTTACAGTTAAATGCCACATGCAGAGGCTGTGCAGCAGGTGATCTGTGCATATTTGCTAACTTTGTGAGGTAGTCAGCTACGGCCATTAGACACACATGATGTTCAGGCAAAGCGGACTGACCAGAATCAGAATGCTTTTATTAGAGTGTATAACAAGAATATTCTTGATAATTTTATTGGCAGCTAGGTGGGCCCCTTTGTAATGCCGGGCCCTCAGTCATGGTCTGATTGACCGATGGCTCAGTCTGCCCTTGCTTCCCCATATTTATTCACTTCCTTTTAACCTTTGCTTTTGTTTCTGCTTTTGCTATGATCCTTCTTAGAATCCTTAAAGTTACAAATTTACTAATATCAATTTAACAATTGCCTGTTTTCAGGGCATTTTATCTATACCAGAAATTGAAAAATGTTACCTTTGAAATCTTTAATTTATTGAAAACAAAAAAGGCTAGACTTTGTGTAACTGATTTTATTCAATGACCTTAAAAAGTGAAAATACGTTTACTAAATGAAATTTATTTTTTAAAATACTTTTTTATATATTTTATTTATTCTCTGATTCAGCTAAAACAGTACAAGAAAAAAAACTATACATTTAAATACATACTCAAACATCATTATGTGTTCAAAAGTCTATGATTTAGTTGTTTAACCTATTCAAGTAGATGAAAAAATGAAAATAAAATTTGATCAAATCCAAAAAGAATTTCATAACTTTTTGAATAAAATATCAGAATTAATATCTTGAAACATAGTGTCACAAGTAAACAATATTGTATCATTATTATACTACATTATGATATAATAACACTATTATGATATATTTTGATTAGGGCTGTGACAATATTCTTTTATTGAAGAATGTTCTTGTCATACACTTAACTACAGAATTAAAAGAAATCGTAAAATTGCAATATAGTCAAGTAACAAGACAAGAATATTCTTTAATAAAAGCATAATGTCACAGCCCTAATTATGATATAATATTTTAAGTGAAATTAAATGAAATAAAATGATATGTAAATTAACCACATTTTCATAGAGAAAATGTCTTATTCCAAACAAATTTTATACTGGTCATTTAAATAGTATTTTCTAATTAATAATAATAGAATAAATATGAATGTTTTAGAATAACTTATTTTTTCTATTTCCATTTTTAGAAAAATCATTATTATTCATTTCTTCCCCAGTGAAGTTTTTGGTAGATAATATTTTAGACTAATATTTTTTCATTTTTTAGATAATATTTCTAATGATGATGAAAATGATTTTTCTTTTTATCTATTTCTAATATTTTACTTCAGATTTTATTTATTTTATATTTATAACCTTTTCAGCAAAAATGAGGTAATGAGGTCATCTTCCCATATTTATGATTGGAAGTTTGTACTCATTGTTATTGTTTTGAACTCAACAACTTAAGTAATTTGTAAAAAAAAATAAGAGAAATTATAATTGTATGTTTAAAACTGGTGCATTAATGTTTCTTGCAACACCTAAAATGACACAGATACAAGATATATATGAGTCACCAAGTATATTCATTTCTCGCTGAGTGGTATCTAGATATGCCTAGGATAATATAAACTTGTCTGTAGTTCTTTGATAGAGATAAGTTAACTTGTTTTTGCCTAATAGGAGGTTAAATGATGGTGAGTAGGATATGCCATAAAACAAAATAACCCAACATAAAATAATGTATACTTGTATGTTTGAATTTATAAGTTTTGGATGAATATACAAATAAAACTGTAAAAAAGGTAATTTGGATGAAGACAACTTATTTTTGTATTGTAAGAGTTTATGCATTCATTTATTTTATAATATTTTCTATATGTAAGAAAAATTTTGATTACTTTTCTGACATAAATAGGTCCTCTTAATCTGTTTTCTGTTGTTATGAGGAATTTCTTTATCTTTCTCTTTTAATGGCAGGTTATGATAATAATAATAATAATAATAATAATAATAATAATAATAATAATAATAATAATAATAATGTGGTGGTGGTGGTGGTGGTGATATTATATGACTTTAATCTTTTTTTAATCTAAAAAAGTAATTTATTAAATTCAATAAATTTAACATCCAAGTAAAACCAGAAATATTTGTCAGCTTATCATTTTATTCATACCCTCTCAGAGCTTATAACTCTCCATTATTTACAAATATAAGTTTCAATGAATTGTATTTACTTGTCACCTCTAAAGGTAGATAAGAAAAATAATTCTGAATGAAATGCTTGTGAATAGAATGAAATGAATTTTCGAAAACCATTTGCACTGGTATCATTGTATGTCTTGAAAAACTGAGAGCAATGTTATAACAATTAATCATGGAATGGAATTATTGTTGTGTTTGTCTTTGTGTGTTTTCTCGAAGTATTAAGATACTTGAGCAGGTGAAAACATTTTGAAAAAAATTCTGCTTTATGATATAAACAAGTTTGGGGCTGCAAGAAAAAATAGAAAACATATAACAACAATGGAAATATATCTATGTTGTTTATTTTGGAAATGTTGGGTGTCAGGGAATATTTCCTTTCCCTATCCTTCTATTTTAGCCCATCAGTATTAGAAATGGGATTCTTTCATGCAGCTGTTGGTCTAGATGTCAGGGAGTATCTCCTTTTCCCTTCTTAGGATTCTTTCATGGTAGCAGAGCATTGTTTGTCACCTTAGAAAATGACTTCTGTTAACTGTAGCCAAGCTGAGTCAAGAGCAGAGAGACTTTTAGTTGTCGGTTTTATGAGGTTCAGGATCAACTTGAGAGATTATAGTGAGAGGTTAAAATTCTAATTCACAGTATTCTTTTTAACTGAAACTTGTGAAACTGAGAGGGGTGGAAGAAAAAAAAGATGATCGAAGAGATGAGCTTGTAGTCGCCGACTACAAGGAATACTGGGGATTCATACCTTTCCCAAGGGTATTAGTCCGAATATGAACGCAAAAAAAGTCTGGTGCATTTTTTCTTTGATGCCGATTTCTTGTAGTCTCTTCTCCGGGTCTTTTGGTGATTGTTCCCAGAGCTCCTATGATATTCGGTATCACTAGTTTTCATGTTCCAGATCTTCTTTAGCTACTTGGCCAACTCTTGGTATTTACTAATCTTTTCTGTTTCTTTCATTATTATTATTATTATTGACACTCTCGAGGGGTATTGCTATCTTTCCAAAGAGTATTCTCAAAACAATGTGCTCAAGGCCTTCAGAATTTGAATTTGCTCTTCCATTAGAATCTTGATAAGTTATCTGTTTTCACTATCTCTAAACAATATTTAATTCTCTATGATTCTACTCTCTCTTTCATTGTGTCCACTTTTCTCTTCAAGACAATTTTCTTTTTTTGCTTCTCTATTTTTCTTGTGTTATATTTATTATAAAGCCACTGGATCTTGTGATATCACAATTCTTATTAATTTCCTGTAAACTGAAAAAAATAGCAAACCAGCACTCACCCTTTCTGTGTTCCCCTACTCTTACCTCGCTTTCCAAACAGGAAATAACCTTACTGACATTGGGAAATCCCATCAAAGTGTCATTCAGCTCATGTGGCTAAATTGCTTTCTTTTAAATTTGCTTAGCAGGAAATTTAGAACATTTGTCGACATTAAACTTTTATGGATTCCAAACATAGAAATTAGAATTAAACAGCTAGACTTATTTGATAACTGAAATTGTTCATTAACACTCAAGATGGAAACCAGTAGCATGTATTGGCAATTAGCTAAAAATATACCTGTCTTTAATTGTCTTATATACTCCATGTTTTTTCTTAACCCTCTTTATATGCATAGATATACAGCTTACTCGGTGAATGTTTCTGATTGGGTTTATTGCACGCTAAAAAAAAAGCAAAAAAAATTTATATTAACACTTTCAAAATTGATAAGAGGATATGCATGCATCTCGAAGTTGGTTATTTTCAAAAAAGAACATATTTAGAAAAACATAAAAAATGAAAATTCTTTATCCATTGCTAAAAAAGGATCTCAACATTTTATTCAAGTATTTTTGGTTAATGATATTCTACATGTACAACATATCAATTTTCTATTTTTACATAGTTGCAATATGTATATCTAATCATAAGCTAAGAAAATGTGCCTTTGTTTAGTATATGCAGATAGATAGTTTTTTTTCTTTATGAAGATAAACACAATCACATTGATCTTCTACCCTATTTACAAACACTCTTCTTCCATAATGTATTGAACCAAATGCTCATTCATTATTTATGGGTGAAGTGGTGTACGAATATTTGAATATTGGACCAATAATTAAAATCTAATATCTTTTCAATAAAACTGAAGAGTGCCTAGTTTTCAATATCCTATTCAAATTTTGATGGGAACATATCAGGAGATGACGGCTCACATCACAGACTCTACTGAAAAAGCAACAGGAAGGCATAATAGCAAATATTCTGAAATGGCTGCCTTTTTAATGTTGATCAGATTTTTGCCAAACAATGAAATCCCTGTCCTGCCACTCCCAACTATTTTCAATTCTAATGTGCATTGAATAAAGAGAACAAAAAAAATAAAATTCCTTTTCCTGAATATCAATTCAAAACATAAATGAGGATACCATACTATAATACCCTACCATTCAAAGAATATTTTTTTATCAAATTAAGATAATATTTTAATCATAAAATGAAATAACTTTTTTTTTCTCATCTGCCTTATTTGTATTTTTTAGAATTTAATGTTAGGATATATTTTTCTATATTTTTAAAAAATTCTAATAAATGGTTTCAATTTGAATGAGTTTATTTGTATTTATATTTGAGGGTGTTATATTAATTGTACAGTTTTTATTTAGTGTGGCAATTTTGTTTTGAATAGGTTTCCATAATAAAGAAAACTCTTTCCAAAATTACAATTCAAGAAGACAGTGGAGCCAATGTTTTGTTGTCATCAATATCTACCAATATCATTAATGATATTGTCCTCTCTAATAAAACTGATACCACTCTCACCTCTACTAGTCCAGCTGCATTGTATTCATTGTCATTACAAAATTAAATAAATCATCATCATCTCTTCTGTTTCGAAAATCAGCAATAAGTACAACGGCCATTCCAAAAGTAATGCCACCTATTTTTTAAAGTTACTTTTTCAAAAGCTGAAGAGCTACCAAGACAGAAGTGGTGCCAATGAAACAAGTAACCTTTTGTGCTCATTTCTTAACTGCGCTGACATCAACTTCATCAGTTTTGTAAACACTCAACAGTTGCTAGTGAATATTGATCCATTCAATTTATTCTTCATGGAAGTATTCAATGACACATCTCTGGCTTTGACACACATCCATTATAATGGTTGCTTTTTTAGACACTGTCAATATCTACAACAAAGAGATGAAACTTTCAGGTCATGAATGCATAAGTTTAGTTATTATAACAATGCAATTTGCAATTCCGGTGGGGTAAAAAATATAAGGCATAACTTTTGAAACAACCCTTTTAATTGATAGCCTTGAGGTTTTTGGGGTTGTTTTTAGCATGCAAGAGTGAGTAGTAAGAGTATGGAGACCCATGTATTTAGTTTTATTTAAAAAAAAAAAAAGTTATATATCTTCTATCATTTTTTCCCTAATAAATACTAGCAAGTTCACGTTAAATTTTAAAAACACTTTTTTTTTTTGCTTTTAAGTTTTCCAGTTTTCTTCTTAAAAATAAAAATAAGCTCACTTCATGAAAATAGTGTATCAATTTTTATTAGCTTGTGTTTTCTCTTTTGTTCTTTTAAAAAAATGTTCCCAGAATTAAATGACTGCAAATGCTTGAAATGTCATTAAGCAAAATAAAATAACCAAATTAACGCATGTATTTTCTCACAATAGAAATCTAGACAAGTTGACAAACATTTTGTATATAGCAATAAAGAGATAAATAACAGTTAAAATAAATTGATGAATGTTAAATTCCATCTTGAAAATTAATGCAAATAATGAAAAATGTATATAAAAATGAGAACTAAAGTCCAAATAATCTAAATTATACTACTTCAATCCTTATCTAAAAAATATTTTATATTATTTTTTTGCTTGGTCTCCATTTTTACTCTATCTTGTTTTATTCTATTGAGTTCTTTTTCTTCATGATAAGTTAAAATTTTCAAATAAATTTTCTTTCATGTATGTTTTTGAATAACTTTTTTTTACTTACTTTTAAAACTTCTAATCTTTCAAATCCATATTTTGTTTTTTCTGTCTCTCTTTTATTTTTGTTTTCTTTCACTTACAGCAGTTTATCTTTTTAGGTCTCTATTTATTTCTCTTTCACTTTCTTTGATTGTTTTTACCAGTTAATTCTTTCTGCTTTTTAAGCTCTCTTCTCTCATTCCATTTTAAGTCTTTCTTCCTCTCTAACAACTTTCTTTTTAACACTCTGCCTATCAAACTTTTTTCCGAATTTTCTCTTTTTCAGTTTCTCTTTCTATATTTCTCCCCAAACCTTCAAATTATTATCTATCTTTCTCATAATCTATTTCAACCAATCTCTCTCCCTTTCTATCTCTATTTCTATCTTTCTCTCACTTTCACACCCACATATACACACACACAATTTGTGTATATCAATCTTCCTCTTTCATTTAACTCTCTTCATTCAATTTTATGTTCTTTCTTAAAGTCTTCTCTCCTTATGTTTTCTCTCCTTTATATCAATCTCACCCTCACTTTTTTGCAACTTTACTCTATCAATATCTCTTCCTCAAAACTTCTCAGAATCTCTTTCCCCTCTCAAAATTTATTTCTATCAATCTCTTTCTCTTCAGCACTTTCCTTTCACCTATCATATTCTTTCTTTATCAGTTCTTCTCTCTCTTTCTCTCTCTCTCTCTCTCTCCCTCTTTCTTCTACTTCATTCGCTCTTTTAACTCTCTCCCTCTTCTGACCTTTTTCTTCCCAACTTCAACTCATCCTATCATTTTTTCTTGTCTAGAGCTTTATTTCTGATAAAATCACCCAAGCAATAAATTGGACAATTTTAAATTTTTAATTCAATTTAACTCACAATGTTCATATATTATGCCAACACTTATAACACCGATACACACTAAATAAGGACAAAATAGAAACATTCATAAACACTATTTGGGAAATTAACATATTCAATACTCATATTTCATATTATCACACACTTTAATTTGCAAGAACTGAACAAAACATATTTTCTTATTAATTACAAGTATTTGACAATATATAGAATAATTAACCTGATTCATGGAGACGAACACATACTTTCTATTATTTCAGTTGTTCTAATAGGATTTGCTGTTAAACCAATACACATTTAACTTTGACTATAGTGAATTCAGAAATTTACATACAAGACAAAAATAGCATTCTGTTTACTTGTGTTATTTGGCATTTTCATTATAACCATTTTAGGGTTTAGCAATTTAGTGATAAGGCATTGTCTACTGATATCTATCAGACATTTTTTATTACAAGATGATCCAACAGAATTAAAAAACAAATGAAACAACAATATGTTTAATATTCAACTTAAAAAATTATAAGATATATTGCAATTATCTACAAATACAAAAGATTAACATACCATGTTTTTCTTCAGTCACTAAAGGTGTATTGTGTATGGAATGTGAGATATGAAATATATTATTCACACACTAACATCATATCAAATTGCATCATATTGCAAATTGGGACTCTGATGTTTTGCTTTGATTCAATGGAGATGACTTTATGATTTATGCTTTTTTCATATTGGCATCATCTATATATCTAAAGCAGTAGCATTCGTGTGTGTGTGTGTTTGTCTGTGTGTGTGTACAACTCTCTGACAGTCCAAACCACTGAATTGATCATGACCAAACTTAGCATGATGATGCACACAAGTTTTAAGGTCAAAGGTCAAGACTATGTATATGTACTTTCCTACAGCCCAAACCACTGCACCGATCATGACTAAACCTGACATGATGATGATCTGCCACTCAAGGATGGTGCACACCATTTTTCAAGGCCAAATCCAAAGTTTATAGCCTATGTATATATACCCTTCTACAGCCCAAACCACTGGATCGATCATTACCAATTTGGCATGCTGATGGTCTCCGACATAAGGATGGTGCTCACCATTTTTCAAGGTAAAGGTCAAAGGTTAAGGTCATTTTTGGTGCGGTTTTTCATAAACTGTTCCACCTCAGGATGATGCACACCAAGTTTGGGTTCACCACCATCCTGGGGCCACCTCCATGGTGCCAGCCAACTTCTTTGTGAATTTGAATCAGATCACCCTCCTCCGACCCATCCCCTCAACAACCAATCTTGATGAAATTTGGCAAATTCTATTGCACTGTATCTCTTAACTTCAACCTTCCAAAATAATGCTGCCAAAAACAATGTAACAGATCATTAAGGATACTTTTTTCTTGCCCATGCAAAGTGTGGGTATCTTTGCTAGTACAAATATAATTGTATATAGTAAGTTATTCTTTTCAAATTTCATTCACTTATCTTATTCATAATATAAATTCTTAATATGAAAGAAAAAATTAAATAGAGTCTGGCAGCTTTAAGATGAAATAATAAAATATATTTTGAGAGTAACTTGAAACAACTAAAATAATTATAATACCTTAATTTGGTAGAATAATCATCAACATGAATGTACATAGTGTTTAAAGCAAATGTTTTTATTATCAACGAATTGTTAGTCTATCTAAAAATTAATTTTAAACTAATTGCTTCTGACTTCATTTTTTAAAATCTTGCCTTTTTGAAAAAAGAACTTTGGCCTTTTATATGTTATTTTAAAGTCAATTAATCATGCAATATGAAAAACTATTAAATTTCTTTGATTATTTTCATATTGTAAGCTTTTCTTTGTTATTTACATCTTAGAATATGATGTCATGGCACTAGCAATAAAAAAAATTATAATTCATTTACCAGTTTAAAACAAATGACTTTTAGAATAAGTAGCAATACTTTAGCATATAAACAAATAATAAGAAATTGAAAAATTTCAAAAGGCCTTAGTATTTACTTTGAAATACGTTACTTCAATAAATGGCTTTTAAAATACACTTAAAAAGTATAATGAATTAGGTTAGTTGTTAGTTTTTATGGCTTACTAGTAGCATAGCCTGGAATTGCCCGCACAGCTCAAAGAAACTTTAAATATTGCCAAAAATATATAAATATTTAAATCAAATAATAACGTTATGATTAAATGCAAAATCTTGCATTACTTAGAACATAGTGCTGGACAGCCATTTTGATCTAATTTGATCTTATCAATGGCATGCATTGTTGTTACCATTCCAAACCCCTACTGGGTATATTTACTTGGTTGAACACCAACCCAAGTTAGACACAAGGCCATTTTCATGTGCTCATTATATCCCTGGACTTTTGTAATCAGTGTTACCCTTCACCTAGATGATTTACTCTCCCAAGTTAATGAGCCTCATCTGCCCGAGACAGCTGAAAATGAATGCAATGGGTTTTGACTGGGATTCAAACTTGCATACTACAATTCCAGTGACCAAGCTTTTTCCACTGTGGGATTCAAACCTGCAGACCACATTATATGAAACAAATGCTGTTATGACTGGCCCACAGCACAGTTATGCGTACATATTTACAATTGTACTTCTTTCTAGAAGTTGTTGTTTTTGATTATCAATTTTCAATATATCAGGGTATTCCAAAACACCTATTTAAGAATACTCCCAGACACTTAAAGTACAACTGTGTGAATTTTCAAGAAAATTGGCCCAGTCATTTCAGAGTTCATTGGGAACAAAATCACACACGGACACACATATAAAGTTCCATTTATATATAAGTTTAATTCAATTTGGTTTGGGCTATTTAATGCTGAATCATGTTATATGAATATATGTTTCTTTTTATTTTAATTTTGTTTGTTTATTCATAGTGTACATTCAAAATAATCTATAAGAACAACTGCTTCAGTTGAAAATACTCTTTATAGTAAAATGATTTATAAAAAATCTAGTTTGTTAAAACCTTTTTTGTAGAGAATCAATTTTAAGATATGTTTGCTGTTGTATTTCAAAGTTGAGTCCAACACTAATGGTGCTATTTTATGTCATGCCCAGTATATGAATGCAGTTTACCATCAGGTCCAGAATGCTTGTTTCAAGGACCTTTAGCCTTTAAAGACTTTCAATTGGCATTATCTAAAGCTACAACTTGTCATGGCCAATTCTGTTAAATTTGTGCATCATAAAAGATGCATTATTTTGGAAAATAGAAATATCTAATTTACAATGAATTGATTTTATGGAGGAAAAAAATCAGCTAGAACTATTCTGTAAAGAGAGTAGTAAAAAATGATGATATTATTAAAAAAAACAAAGAAAAATGATTATATAGAACTGTCAGGAAATATTTAAATTTTTAATTATTGAAGAAATTGAAAATTGATTTTTTTTAACCAATATCCGCATGGAACACATCTAAACCAGACTATACCTGATTTCCTGGATGAATATTTGATCACTTCAAAAACTTATTGGTTGACATAGATAACCACAAGTTATGTACACACACATGCACACTCACACACAGACACAAACACACACACATACATATACACATAGATCATTTATATATTCTTACATATATGTATAAAACAAGGAAATAGAGAGTAATTTTTTTCCTTTAAAGATTAGATTACCTATCTATTCCCATAAAAAAATAACTAGAGGAGTCATTTTATGTTTATGTAATAAGAATTAATACTTTGGAATGCTAATACATAAGTTCAGGTCACTGACAGTTTGCTATATTGATTTTTGGTTAATACTCTTGGAAAAGGTTTGAATCTCCATGAACAGCCTTGTACTAAATATAGTAACAACCATTCTTCAAACAATCTATCACTGAAATACATTTGTATCGAAAATGGTTACTAGCATTGCATCTTCCCCTGTTACTATTTTGTTGATAATATTTCCTTTTTATTATAATATTGATTTTTCAAAATCATATTTCTATTGGTAATTATGGAAACAGCTTTTATTTTTACTTGTTTGCAATATTTTACTTAAAAATCCATTTGACTTGTTTAAGGCTAAAATACATTTTTGTTCACAGAGTAGCACAGCACGTTCAGAAAGTTACTGTGCACTTATCATTGCCTGATTTATTCCAAAATAGACAGTGCTCAACAAGCTTTTCGAATAGAAAAGTTGCAACGATTTTGATTTCTGCTTTCCCAATAATTATTCACTGATCTTTGCAGAAAATTGATTATTCAAATTATTTTTCTTATTGGGCTTTAGAACACAATGTATAGTTCATGTTTTGAAATTATTTATGTATATTAATTTTTTGAATGCACCATAATAGTGAACGTAGTATGTAGAAAATCAGAGGAAAGTGTATGAATAAGATAATTCAAGCTGTTGTCCTCATCTTTATGATTGAATATCACAATACAATAGGAATTGGGTCTCTCAGCTTCCTTCAAGGACTATTGGTCAAGCTCAGAAACCTTTATGTCAAAATGAAAAAATACCTTACTGAAAGTTTTATTCCATCTGGTTGGAAATATTTAAACTCAAACAATAATTAGTACACTATGATAAGGTGGACACAGAATCAGTTGTATAGCTATCTGAAATAAACAAAAGTTTATCAATCCTTTGATATTTATTTATTTTTTTATAGATATATTTTATTTTGATCAATGAAAGAATACCAGTAATGTTCTGAATTCAGTAAAGCCTATGAAAATAGTTTTAGCCATCCACTTCAACAATATTGTAGAGTGACCTTAAAGGTCGACTAAATTCAGATATTTAGCTTAAGATAGAATAAAAGTATTTCTTTTCAACTAGTCTTGATAAAAGTTAAGTAATTGTATTCATAATGTTAAAAAAAGAGTATATGTTCTTGTATCTAGAAAGAAAGGTCAAGTCTTTAGTGATAAGATGTCTAAACCATGACATCTATCATTTTCCAAAGTTGTAATATCAAAAGTCAAATCTTGTATATATATA
>JAYKTE010067104.1:0-14447 GCA_036873565.1 Xipholeptos notoides
TATATATATATATATATATATATATGTGTGTGTGTGTGTGTGTATGTGTGTGTGTGTGTGTGTGTGTGTGTGTGTGTCTGTCTGTCTGTATGTGTGTTTGTGTGTGTCTCTCTGTATGTGTCTCTGTGTTTAGGAAACAAAGCGCTTAAAGAAATTACCTGCAAAAGTGAAGAGTTTAACAGTAAAACAATTGACAAAAACATGAATAATATTAAATGAAATGTGCATCTATATCTATGTATCTCTATATATGCTTGTCTCTGTGTTTATGTACAGATTATGGTTAATGAAACTGATAATTTAGATATTATAAATATTACCTTGTATATACTACTCATACACACACACATATATATTTATTTATTTATTTATTTATAGAACGAAAATATTAGTAAAAACTCTTCAAAAATGTATGTTTGATAGTAATGTTCCCGAGTTCGATTCATACATGTGGAAGTCCGAATGGTACATCGGACAAAACATTATGACGGTAACACTGAAAGTGAGAATGATAGTCCAAATAACTTGAATAAAGATGTCTGTTGAAACTTTGGTATTACCCTCTTTTGGAATTTAAGATATTACAATCCCGAATAATCGACCTCTTGGTTTCGGAGACATTGAGTATTGATGTGGAATTAGATATTTTCTGCACAGTTGATGATTTCATTGAGATGTAATGCCCATATGATTCACACGTCACTTTTAAATAAATCTAAGATTATTATTGATCCTAAATCTTAGAGAATATTCTATAGAGTTTGAATCGAAGCCGGTTCCCCCAGAAGAAATGTCAAACATTTGTAAAGAAACGTATACAATAGAAATTCCACTCAATGTTATTCCCCAAATGCAAATAAAAGAAGCTCTTTGTTTAAACAGTTTTTATCTTATCCAATGCATTTCAATCAACATGACGAAGCAAGATTAGCACAAATATTATTTCTAAATAAAGCTCTAGATAATTAATTAGATAATCCATAAGCAAACATGATAACAATTATTTTACCCTAAAACAAACTAAATTTTTATCTAAAAATATTTCTTTAAAAGTCTATTGGAAAATTGAGCCCATTGACAACAGATGAAAGAAAATCTATGAATCCCTTTAAAACAGATAAAAAAATGTTCATCCTTGCTTCGAAAAAGCTAACGTATAGCTGTACCATAAGTGTGGGACTTCTACATATGATTCCCGGGCAGAGAGCATTATGGAATAATGTACTTATTTGCGAAAGTAACATTCTTCTAGGGTGCAGATTTTTTAAAAGTCCTTTCTTTATCGACCCCAAAATCCACACCCACAAATCTGAGAGGGGGAAATTTCTTCATTATCTTGATCTTCGTGTGACACATGGCTGGAAACGAAAGGTGATCAAATCGAAGACGTAGAGAATAAGGTTTACAGATGTTTTGTTTTCTCAAGTCCACCAAAGCTATTTCTCTCTGCCACTGTTTGTCTAAAACTGACCGCTCATTTCCTTATATATCCTAACAGAACATCATTATGTCGACGAGGCTGCTCTGGACAAACCTCGCCACTACAAGTGGGTTATAATATTATGGCAACCAGTACGTTCAATAATATTGTTTCTATTGGCTTTCGAAATAATTCAAGATTCCATTGTAACATACATACATTTAATGATCACATGAAAATGGCCTTGTGCCTAACTTGGGTTTGTGGTCGACCAAGTAAATATATCCATTGTAACATACATAACTTTTTGTTCATATCCCTCTCTTCCTCTCCTTCTCTCTCCCGCTTCTTCTTCAAATTCCACACTTTCTCTCTCTCATTCCATCTGACTATCTGCAATGCTTCTACTGTAGAACCATATCGTATCCCAGATTGGATATATTTATCTCCTAATTATGTTTCCACAAGCGTTTACGAGATCTAAGGAGAATACCCAGAATTCCCGTTTCTGTTGCTCTTTATCTTTTAGCTGAAACAGCAATGGGATTTACCAAGTCTGTAGTAGGAGACTCCTTTTGAAGAAGGTGCATTATTATGCAACATAAACACATTCTTCTTATTTAAGCAGTAAGAACAATCTTACTGTTGTATTCATTGAAAAGAAATTAGTTTGAACTTATTTATACAAAAAAAATTAGTTATTTCTGCTTTCTTCTACAAAAAAAACTACACGGGGAAGCTTACACCAGTGTTTCGACCAGAGTAAGGTAAGAAGCCAGGAAGGAATATGTTCAACATGAATTACCTATGTGATATATGTGAGGTCATACCATTATTTATGCTCTAGTATTTTCTATAATCTAAAGACTGTTTGTTTTTATCCCTTATACGTCGAGTATTTTTATTTAAATTGTTAGTTGAAATTAATACTTGTATATTAGAAGACACACAGAACATATTTAATATTAGGGATATTTAGCACTAATTCCAATTTCAATTTTTCATGCCCAGAGCGCATATTCTGTCTTAACTTAAATGACCTCCGTCTCTTTTCGTCCTTTTCATGCTGAGGCCTTGCATTTTGACCGGCAACTTGTAACACGTGTAGATTACCTACCTTGTTCCCTCCTCTCCAGGACACAAATCAAGATTGTTGATTCGTCTTCTACTGCGATGCTGTTGCCTTTGATACTAGCATCGTTACTAGTCAGGAACCAAACTGAATGAATATAAAAAGAGTAGATACACAAAATAACAAGTTTACCCTTGGATTTGTTTGTTGCCGGTTTTACAATATATCAACTATTTTAAATTATTTAAAACTGAATTTTTTTTATATTAAATTTTCTGGTTTATCAGCAAATTTACTGAAATGGCATTGAATACAGTATTTAATCCATAGCTCAGAAGAAGTGGGTTGATAACTATGCAAAATAATAATTCGCAGTGTTAACAGAAATTAGGATTCGAACTCGTCTATTACGGTTCAAATAGCAGAGCAAGACTCTCTTAAAAGAGAATAATTTTAAATGTGTCTGCCAGTGAAGCTATTCAAAATATTTTCTGTTGGAATGGCAAAAATCTTCCCTTTTACTTCTTTTCTTGTTCCAGTGTTTAAACATAAAATCTTATTTGGTTTTCGAATATTTTGACGATGTTCAACTTTCCCTGATCCCAGTTCTATTCACGGGGAAAATGTCAAATTAAAGCTAAAATGACGGGCGAATCTCTCTAAAATTCCAGCGTCCAATCTGAGCGCATATCTTTGAAGTGTACTACAACAGGCAGACCGTACATGTTTTAGGTTAATTCATACGAGAAACTTTTTCACCCTCTTTTCTGTCGCATTATTCTTCTGCTTCTTTTTTTTCTTTTAATTCTTTTTCTTTTTCTCCTTTTTACTTCTACTTCGTTCTGTTTTTTATTTTTTCTTCTTCTACGCCTTTTTATTTTGCTTTCTCTTTTCTGTCTTTTTCTTTTTCCCGTTATTATTTTTCATTTCCTTTCTTCTCTTCTTCTCGTGCTCTTCTTTTTCTATTTATTCTTTACATTTTTTCGTCCCTCTGTCTCTTTTTCTTCTTATTCTTCATTTCTTATGTTACCTTTTCTTCATCTTTCTCTGTTACTTCTTTTCTTCCTTTTCTTTTCCTTCTTTTAATGGTTTTTGACATATTTCTTCTTTTGCTCCTTCATTTTCTTTATCTTTTGCATCTACTTCTTTTTATTTCAATCCTTCCTTTTTTATTTATTTTATTTTTTTTATTTCTTCTAGCTTTTGTCTTTTTTCCGATTCATTATCTCCTTTTTTTTTTACTTTTCTTTGTTATTTTTATTATTTTTCATCTTCCTTTTATTCTGCTATTTCTTATTTATCTCTATTTTTCTTCTACTTCTTTTAATTCTTTTTCTACTCGATTCTCCTTTTCTTCTTTCTACTTTTTCTTTTTCCTTCACTTCTTCTTCCTCTCTTGTTTTTATTTTACTTCTTTTTTTTCTTTATTCTTTTTTCTACTGCCTTTTCTCCTACCACTTTTTCTCTTTTTAAATCCATTTTCTTTTTTTCTTTCTTTTTCTAGCGATTTCCTTTTGGTCCATTTTCAAAAATTGTTTCAGCTGCGTTCAGCCCTCGGATTATGAAAGGATCACTTGAACTACAGTTGGAATAGCAACGAAAAGAAATAGAGAGATAAGAATAAGAGGATGGAAAAGGAAAAAGAAGATAAATGGAGAAAATAGAGAAAAATAAAACATAAAGAGAGATAGATAGAAGGTATTGTTTGAAGGAACCAATGTTTTGAAGAATGAGAAAAAGAAATTGAGTGAAAGTAATATAAACATTTGGGAGAACAGTAAGAACAGAAAGAGAAAATCAAGCAAAGAGATATAAATAGAGAGAGAGAAAGAGAGACATAGCCATGGATAAAAACAAAGCGAGATCTCGTAAATGAAAGATAATTTGAAGAAACTAATTTTTTTAGAACGAGAGGATTTTGAAGTCTAACAATGAAACTGAGGGGGAATGATGACAAAAAACAACGAAGAGACAGAAAGAGAAGAGTGCAAGGAAACAGTTTCATTAAAATGTGGGTGAGTGAGAGATTGGGTAAATTAATTGGTGAGTGAGTGAGAGATGGAGTGAGTTAGTAAGAGTTTAAGTGAATGGTGAGTTGAGTAATTGAATGGACGAATGGGTAACTGAGCAATAGAGTGAAATATTGAATGAGTGAGCGAATGAGTGATCGGTTAATTTAGTGTGTAAGGGAGAATGTAATTGAGAGATGGAGTGAGTGAGTAAGTGAGTGAAAGGTAGAGCGAGTAAGAGATGGACTAAACGAGTAAATGAGTGAGTTAGTAATGATATGAGGGAGTGATAGTGCGTGTGACTGAATGAACGAGTGGATGACCGAGTAATAGAATGAGTGACCAAGTGATTTATTGAGTGAGTGAGTTAGAATGAGGTAAATACGCTGAGAATATGGTGAGTGAGCGTATGCAGAGAAAACCTAGAATTATGGATTTGTTAAAATACAGTTTATGATTAATACAGGAGAGTATCAAATATACTGGATATTTAACTAAGCAAATTAGAAACATTGATAATTTTCTTTCATTTTAATTTCATGAAATTTTGCACTGATTAGCTTGAGTGATAGAATTTAATTTATAAAATTTATGTTTTTTTTTCAACTCAACGATAACTAATATAACCAAAGGCCGTTATGACTTTAAGAATGGATAAGAGGAACCTATGCAAAAATGAAATTTTGAATGCATCGCGTATCCATGCGTAACTTAAAAATCGCAAGATACAAAATTAATTATTTGTTGTGTTCTATCAAATTCTTTTCAGTGGTATTCACTTCTTCAATAGAGAAAACACAAATTTAATTGGTTACTAAATTTGTTTAATCAATTATGTAAATTATAATTATTCTATTTTAGCAACAATTACATATATATATATTTTATTTAACCCTTTATAAAGGTCTTTAAACAAAAACTAATTAATCCATTAATCGCTATATTTATTTATCTTATTTAGCTATCCATTTATCTATTTTAAAAGGGGTGCTTCTTAGCCCAGGGTACTTTCCGCCAAATTTGTTAGGGAACTAAGTCAGTATCTTGATCTAAAAGAAAGTTGAAAGTTGAAAAATAAAATAGCTCGGTTCTACGTAGATAAGAATAGCCTAGAGAAGCATTGAAATTGGAAACTACTGAGAAAAGTGAATAGACAAATAGAAGAACCATGTGATTAATAATTGAGATCATGAGGTGTGATACCAGTTATCCTGCCATCTAGAAAATCTATTACACTATAATAAAAACATGAAAATATAATCTAAATAGGAAAGTAGTTCCAAAAGTAATACCACCTATTTTCTAAAGTTGAAATGCTACGAAGACGAAGAGTGGTAAAACGGGGGACCTTTTTATGCTCCGGAATTTATTATTTAACATAGTCATTATCCTTCTCAATGCAATTTTGCCAGTGAAAGACGAACCAGATGATTTCACGTACTAGGTACTCTGTGTCACTCACATCTCTGTCGACACTATGACATCCATAAACCCATCTCTTTGCCTTGATGACATGAACTGCATCAGTTTCGTAAACGTTAAACAGGTGCCAGTGAATATTCATTGATTTAATTTTTTTGGCATGGAGGAATTCAATGAATCCCTGCCTCCGACGCTTACCCATGACATGGATTTAATTCTTTCACACAATTAACATCTATAAGACAGAGATGAAAGTTTCAGTTTAGGCACTCATAATCTCAATCATTTAAGCAATTCAATTTGATCCATTTGGGCAGATTAAAAAAATGTGAGCCATTACTTTCGGAGCGACCCCTTATATGCCAGTCCTGTGGTTTAGTCAATTACTTTCTATGTTTAAACGGATTTGGCGTGCAATGTTTGGATTCGTGTAAAAAATAACCAGTTTTCGAATCTAGCTTAAGCAATAAAGTTTTAAAAATATAATAATATTACTTTAATTAATTTCTACACGTTTTCAGCTGTAATAACCACCTCAATCAAGTTCTTCATTTCATATAATATAGGGAGATGATTATAAAATGATTATTCTCGAAATTAAAAGACAAAAAGTTGATACGCTATAAACCTTGAATTCCTATATTCATTCCAACAACGGATTAAATAGTGCGTCTGGTGCTATTTAAAAACAATGTGTTAACAAATGATATACGTTCATCTAAAATGACTGTTCTCGGCTTTAAATGACCGAAAACTTTGATATGATATCAAACACTAAACAAAACTACTCGAACAATAACAAATAAAGTAGTAGATATTTATAACTTTACACAAATCATGACCAACGACGATCAGTAAATTTAAAGATATTCACAAGATCACAATCAGTTGATTGACTGATTTGGGGTTTTACGGCATATCAAATACTTTAGGGCCATTTAAAGGAGTACGATCAAAACAAAAATATTGGTCACCTCTCCACGAGTACATTTTTATCTAAGAAAAAAGATGACAATTCAGAAAGAATCTTTAGAAAATTCTGAGATAACTTTATGAGAGAGTGGGTCCGTTATTTAGTGAACGTGAGATGGATTGAGTAAGAGAATGAGTAAATAATGATAGGAATGAGTAGTGGAGTAAGTGATTGAATGAACGAGAAGGTGAATAAGCAATAGAGCGAGTGAGTTAGAGAGTGAATGATCATGTGTGATTATTTTTGCAGTATCGATTTCAAATTTCAATCAGTATTTTCCTTCTTAAAGGTTTGCCTTCTTAAATGAAACATTATCCTGTCCCTTGGTTTATAACTCAGAAATATAAAGGGTGTTCCAATAATTTGGACAGAAGTTAACATATTTATTTGTTTATAGCAATAATTTAATTAGTAATCCAGAAAAAAATTATATTTGAAATGTTTGTGCATTGGTCAAAGAATAAATTTTGAGCAATCGATCCAATAACTTATGGATATGACATGTACATTGTATCTTATATTTTTTTAATCTGCTTCTCTTTCATTCAGCTTCAAATTCGAGAAAATGCTTGGCCAATTACTCATACGCACGCTAAATTCGCAAATTGTTGATTTTTTTATGCCCACTTATGCCGTGGATTTGCGTAATTACGAGTATTCATCACCCTATTGTTACTCACATATACCAGCAGTTTCTCACAGAGACACACAGAGGAACGCTCGAGTAGAAAATCGTATGATTGATTTCTGTGCACCCCCTACACAGACCTGCTGCTTACATTAATTGTCCCCACACACATAGGTCCTCCTCTAATCTAAATATGCAGAGACCCATTATGTTTCATTTTTTGAAGAGCACAATTTCAGCTGCGCTATAGGTATGCAGGAATGAAAACACTTAGATGAATTATATTTGAAAGAAAGAAAAAATACCATTTGGCCCAGAAAAATGCGTTCTATATTGGATTAGTAGTAGTGGGAGTAGAAAAAAGAGGAAGAAGAGCGAAAAGTGGAGGAGGGAATAAGGAATAACGATAGCAAAATGTAATCATAATAGATTAAAACCTGCGGAAAGAGGACACCATCATTATTGACTAGAACATTGCTCTGAATACTGGAGCAGAAAAGGGGACATTAAGTCACTTCAACTTCAGAGGGGGGTAACATATTAAATATTCGACACCAGGTAAACACTGATTAGTTAACTCTATAAAAAGTTTAAAGACTCGTTGTTTTAACTACTTTCTACAGAATAATAACATCAATATTAATACTGATACTGATAATAATCAGTATCAATAATAATAACGATTATAATATAAAAAGGATAATAACAATTAATAATAAAATAGCAATAATAATAAACATTTTTGATATTAATGATAATATTAACATTATAAGTACTAACAATCATAATAATGTAACTAGTGATATTAATAATAATAATAATAATAATAATAATAATAATAATAATAATATGAAAAATAACATGAATATTCATATTACTAATAACACTATTAAACACAATATAAATAGTAAAAATATTTATGATGATGATGATGATGATAATGATGATAAACAGAAATATATTCTAAGCGAGGGAGGAATCCACGAAGACAAGCAAGAATTCCGAAGATACTAGAGTGCAATGAGCGATATACTGTCAAGGCGAACGCAGATGGGTGAAAGCCCAAGATGTTTTTGCGCAATATAGTCATTGACTGGAGTGGTCTGGAACCTGCTGGAAGTCAGAGGAGACTTGTTGTCACTCAAACTCCAGCAAAAACCTGGTTGCTGGGTGCGCAAGCACCTGGGGATTGATGCGAGATTCAATAATAATAATAATAAAAATCCTGAAAGGAAGAAGAAATAAAATGAAGAAATACACACACACAAACAAGACATACACGAGGGCCGAGGAAGAGAGCTTGCCGAAATATACGCAGACATGCTAAGACATCACTCTACCATCACAAATTCCAAACCAGAGTAAGACAAACCCTAGAACATTTCAGGTATTGCTACAAGATGCAGAGGGGACAAAAATATGGAAGATGTGGCATCATACTGTCGGAGTCACGAATGGAGTGAATCCTACAGGGGCTTACGAGGAAACTTGTTGTCACTCTGACTCCAAGTAAAAAACACTGGTTGCTACGTGTGTGAAAGGTTAGTAATCAGTGTGGTATCTAATAAAATAATTATTATTATTATAACACACACTGAACAAATGTACAGGATCGAGAAGAGATTGCAATCTTTGACACCAAGAGATGCTGAAATGCCAGGGGTGACTTATTGTCACTCTGCTTTCAGGGTGGACCACCTGGTGTTGTCAGAGTCTAGACTCTGCTAATGTCGTGTGAGAGAACAATATGCAGAAAAGTGTAAACTTGAGAAGATGTGGCATTATATTGTCATTGACAGTAATGGAGGGCACCTACTGGAATATCACGTTGAGATTTGTTACTCTGACTATTGTAAAAGGGATTGGTTGCTAACAACGTGATAACGCTAAGAGTGACTGGTGTGTGAACTTGAATGATGATAATGATAATAATGATAATAATAATAATATTAATAATAATAATAATTGTTTTTGGTTGTTTGTTTGTGTTTTATGGCATATCAACCATTCTAGGTCATTTAATGCCGAGAAGAATCCTTTTTGTTAAACGTTAGTTTTTGTCCACACTAAGTTTTTTTAATAACACAATATCCGCTATTAGACCCATAGCTGGGGGGAATGTGGATATCTATACCTTTCCCAAACATGAACGCAGGGGAAACGACTGTGATTTGACCTCGCGTACTACGATTCCGAAGTACGACTGCCTAGCCACTGGTTCATAATAATAATAATAATAATAATAATAATAATAGTAGTAGATGTAGATGTAATAATGTACAAATGCTAATTCTAACTTCAGAAATATGTTTAATGCCTACAATGAGATATCAGTATCTTGGGATTATTTTTTTTCCTTCCCACTTTTTTCTTCTCTTTCTCTACATTCTAACGTTTCTTTTGTTAGAGTACGTGTCTCTATGCGTGTACATATATGTATGTGTGTTTGCATGCATAGTGAATTATGTATAAGTTCATATTTTATATGTGTATAAGTTCATATTTACGTAACTACTATTTAAAATATTAATACAAACCATCTGGTTTGTATCCGCACTTCCAATTCTATTTATGTGCAGATGAACCTCTTAATAGAATGTGTTATAAAATTTGAATATACAACCTTTTACTTTAAAAAGAATAAAATTGCAATAATTGCAATAGCAGAAGGTGTCAGAAAATCTTAGATTAATATTTTTATTTACGATATTCGAGCGTCAGATAAGGGTCTTCAAGAGTCCCAAATGTAATTTTCTAATATATAAGAAAACAATTGGAAAACCACTGGGGAACATTGTAAAATATTTTCTTATTTTCTGATATATACAGTATATTCTCAAAATATACATACATACATATGATAGAGTAAATGATTGATTTTAATGAATAATCTCAATTAATTTTGAAATCAACCATTTAATTTAGTTTACTGTTGGAATATATTATCCATTCTCTCTATATATGTATATATATATTTACCCCTCTCTGTATCTCTCTTTCACTCTATCTCTGTCTCGCTATATATATATATATATATATATATGTGTGTGTGTGTGTGTGAGTGTGAGTGTGAGTGTGAGTGTGTGTGTGTGTGTGTGTGTGTGTGTGTTTGAGTTTGTATGCGTGAGTTTGTGCCTTTGTGCGCGCGTGCGTGTGTATATGATTTTATCAGCAAACGCATTTGCTTCGCTGTAGTTAATGCCATAACGCTTCCGTAGTAAACGTTATTAAAGGCAATTTAAATCTCGTATCTTTAAGCCACACTTGCCTGTTATCCATTGTGGGTGCAGTCCCAATTTATAATCCCGTCATACGATTAATATTTCCAGTAGGTGGATTACGTTGCTTACACTAGAGTGCCAAAATGGCTATAAAATCCTAGCTAAATGTTAACACATTAAAAAGTTTAAAATAGGTTTAATTCCAGATCAAATCTATCCAAAGCGTACTATATCTGTCTAATTAAATAACGAATATTATAAACTTTACATGACCATTGAAGTCAACAAGGATGATTTACTGGATATTTTCAGTACGATGGTGCAACAGCACACACTGTAAAAAATTCACTTTGGTTTTAAATGAAAATTCTATTTAAATAAAAACATAATTTTCGTCGCAGCTTGACCCTTGTTTGGAAATTTCAGGTGCATAATAACATTTTAGGCGCAATTTAACTCACTCATCTGAAATTATGGAAAAATGAAACTTTGTGTGCCTCTGCGTGTGTCTGATTGTGAGTCTCTCTGCGTCTGAGTTTGTTCCATATGGACTCCAAAACAGCTGGGCTGAATTTTTGGAAAATCCATACAGTCGTTTTGTTGTTTTTGTTCTGCGGCATATCAACCTGTTCAGGTCATTTAATGCCGATAACAATAATTTTTGCTAAACGTTTTGGTTTTTTTTCCGCACGAAGCTTTTTGAATAACATCATATGCACTATTTAATCCATAGCTGGAAGGAACATGAGAAATTTTACCTTTCCCAAGGTTATTAGTACAATAATGAACCCAGATGAAACAACTAGGATTCGAACTTGCGTATTACGATTACGAATTTCAACTGAATACCCACTAACCCAAGTGAACCCTCCCTCATACAGTTGTAATTTAGGGGGTGTGCTTAGATAGGTGTTGTTTTCACATACCGACGATTGTTGCAAGTATGGTCCAACTTAAACGAAATTTCTATTTAAATTGCTTTCATAGAAATAACTTTCTCGTGATATAACACACAAAATTTTCAGAAAATCGCCCACTTTTATAGGCCATTACAAGTGATTTGTGTCTGGTAACGAAACAGACTATTATTCTTCTATCTCATTTGAAGGAAATGATAAATGTTTGTAGATTTAATACCAACATTGAAATATTCTCTGATTGTTCTCTTACTCTCTCTCTCTCTCCTTGGACAATAACACAACAAAATGATATTAGAAAGTTGGAATATTTTCATGTTTGTCTTTTAAAGAGTTATTTTCTTTTTATAATGTCAAAACTACGATATTTTTTTTTCAATAATGAGATTGGTCCTAGACCAAACATTATCCACTGGGCATCAAACCATATCGTCTATTGTCAAACAAATGCTCCAACCTCAATGTTCAAGTTATATTTTCACAAGCAGGTAAAGATTAACCACTTCTCTCACCAACTCACTTTCGTTAGATAGACTGGTTACCAAGTCAATTATAGTATCACACAAATTATTGCCTTCTGTCCAACATGCTCATTCATTGAGACAAGGAACCACACTATACTCACCTCATCGTCAATAGCCAATTGTTATCTTCTTACATAATGGAATGGCAATAATTTGGATTTTTCTATTTATTCGTTATCTCTGATACTACTACCTGCTTGAATGTAATTGATTTATGTTGTTTGTACACGTGTATTCCAAATATTAATATAACTTTTAATTATCGTATTCATGTATGTAATCGAATTGCCGATTCTCTGTCCTTATCATAAAATTATAGTCAATATAAAACCTGAAATAATTAAAATGTCAAAATTATTATGTTAAACTTAGAATATTCATATCCACAGAATCAATGTTATTTTCTAAATATCTTTCGATTCTTGTCGTTATCAGTTACCCCCTGTTATTAACATCTTAACCAGTAGATTTTCTGATACATGTGTGTCGTTTATAGCCAATTTTTAAAAATATATTTATTGTATAGTATTATCAATATTGATTAAGAAAGAGCAATATAAATCGTCATTTGATGCTAGTTAAAAAATATATTTTGACTAGACACCTCTCCCTTGGCTTTAAAATACGATTTAGATAAAGACGAGATAAACCTTCATTGCTTGTTCAGAGGTTAATGCTGATCAAGACAGGGCGAGAGAATTCGTCATTTAGCGCTATTTGAAAAATTAATTATTGACGACACATCTCGCCCTCGGTTTGAAATTAGGATTTAGATAAAGACAATTTAAATCGTTATTGTTTGATCAGAGTTTAGCGACTTTGTCTATACACGGACGATTGTAGACCGGTCTTGCTTTTACTGCTAATGAACAACTATATGTCGTATGCCAATAGTTTTTAGAGCTGATCATGTATGATAAACAGGAAAAACTGAATTATCATAATTTTTTTCTTTGAATCTTATTGTGCCGTATTTTGGTAGGAAGTTTTATGGCTGAATTTTTCTTATTTTCAATTGTATTTTGTTATATGGTTCTATTTTCTTAAGGAAATCCACCATTTTTCTGGTTAACACATCTTCGAACAGTTTTGTTTGATTTCTTGCATTAAAAGATATTCCTTCTGGCATGGACCTTCTTTTCTTTGGCTTCGATTGTGTTCTATTCATATGAAAATCACTTCCACATTTAAATATATGTTGATACGAATTAAAGGGAAAATAACTTGACAACATTACTTGTTCAATTTCCCTTTTTTCACTTTCTCTCTTTCCCCTTCTCTTTTCTTTCTCCTTTTTTACTCTCTTTACGTTTATCTCTTTCCTTCTCTCTCTCTTTCTGATACTCGGTCACATAAATCCTTTTTGTCGGGCTTTATCTATTTCCTAGAAAATGGGAAAAGTTTTGTTTCTTTTTTACCTGACATTTGAAGTACCGTGAATAGATAAACTGGGGAGAACGATCAGAGGTATTTATGTCACAGTACCTTGCATTTTCAAAACCCTACAATAATTTATCTCAAGCATTAACAATTTTTTAACTAATAAACATCTTCAATATTGTACTTTTGTCCATCTTTTCTGAACATTAACGAAGACTGATAACACTAAATAATATATGTATTGTTATAGATAAATAATAATAACAGTATAAATAATAGTAAACAGGGACTGTGTTTATTCCTAAACTAGCAATAATGCTCGGCCTTGATCAGGGGTTGCGTTTGTTATCTTAACCACTATTCTACCGAGTGAAAACTACATCGAATTTGTTCCAAGGGTCCAAATACCTTATATATCAAATTTCAAGTTTCTAGATCAAAAGTTGTCAAATTAGTTTGGAAGTCTGTACTTATGAACTCTCTTTTACAATTCCATCAATGTTAGACCGTAAAAGTATGTAGAATATTAACTAAATTAGCAGATTATTTCGATTATCTATTTTTGATATTTATTGACGGTATTCAAAAACAACACTTACCTAAGAATACTTCCAGACAAATAAGGTACAATTATGTGAATTTTCAAGAAAATCGGTACAGCCGTATCGCAATGTAAAATATCAGGATTGAGATGCATAATGCTGACTTGTATTTCAAAACAGAAATAACTTTCATACATACATACATACATAAATACGTACATATATATCTATGAACGTTATTCTGCTTTGAAAGACCCGTGCACACACACATACAAACTCATGTGTATATGTGTATGTGTATGTGTGTGTGTGTGTGTGTGTGTGTGTGTGTGTGCCACC
>JAYKTE010067215.1:0-14446 GCA_036873565.1 Xipholeptos notoides
AAATTGGATGTGTATCAAAATAGACAATTTCTATAGGTGTCTATTCTTTTCTGTCATTTCTGGATATATATATATATATATATATATATATATATACTTCCTCTTAACGATAACATAAACTCTTAATATATTTTTTCTGTTTTAGATTATAATTTACACTTATATATTCATATGTTTTACGGTCATAATGTCTTAAAAAGATGAGGTTCGTAAACTCAGGTGAGTAACTCATTTAGAAGACACTCTGATATAAAATCTGAGCTCCATTTGGCCAATCAGTCATCTTGCTTTGCTTGTCACTGGTTAATGGTCGAATGGAAAGAGAGTGTGTCGTACGCGTCATACAAGCGTACAACACGTTAATTATATGTACAGACAACCTGAAATTTTGGACATCAGGATTGGCCTTCTTCTGTTAAGAAGTAGTAGTCCCCATATTGTATAGGCATATGTATTTCTACATGCGTCACAAGCGAGTCAGTGTTTTTCGTGTGTGTGTGTGTATTTTTTGCGTGTGTGTGTGTATCTGTCTTTCGCGTGTGAGTGTGTACTTTTTACGTATGTATGCTCTGCTTCGTATATGTGTGATTTTGTGAATGAGTACGCGTGTTTTTATGTGTGTGTGTGTGTGCGTGTGCCAGGTCGCTAACTCTGTCAGAACTCATTGTAAGCCTGACCTTAGTAATAATAACGAAGAAACAGTGAAGGGTCTACATGAAGAGCATGTTGCTCGTCAAAACGTGGACATTCGCCAACTTTGACCCTTGAAAAACGGCTCCTTGGGGAGTTGAGGCAAAGCCATATCAAAAGATGAAGAAAAGATCTTCATATAGGTGTTTTCAATTCACCTTTTTAACCATTAACAACACGAAATACCTCGTACATTATCTTTAAGGACATAATGGTAGGGGAAAAAACTTAAATAAATAAAGATAGGTGTCCAGATGCTTTTGAGCCCTAACCCTAATGACATTTAAACTGGGAAAACTCATTAGTTAATAAATATAACAATAACGAGAAGGATATTCAGAAGAAAGAAGGATAAATATGAACTAGGTCGACCAAGAAGATACAGTAAAAAACTGTAACAAAATGAATGAACGAGTAAAAAAGAAAGAACGAGAATTAGAAGAAGAAATGAATAAAGAAAAGAAAAGAAACTAGAAAGAAAAAAGTTAAGTTATAGTCTATGATTTTTTATTGTAACAAGGCATGTTGTTGATTAAATGGTGCATATTGTGTTATTCAAAAACCTGTGTGGACAAAATGGAACATTTATCAAAAGATGATTGTTCTCGGCATTAAATGACATAAAAAGTTGATTTGCCGCAAATCAAAACGAACATTAAACATGTTAAATCAATTTGTCCTTTTTTTGTTTTTTGTTTTGTAAACAAATTTTGAACTCGCAAAAGATTTTGAATTGTTTGTTTGAGAACCTACATATGTGCTTGTATAAAACACATAGTAGAACTTTAATAATTTGGATTTTGACGTAGTTTAAAGTAGTCAAGTATTCCAAACTAATAGATAGATGCTAAATTTAGGTCTATATATGTTTATGGCTGTTAAAATAATAGACAGATTTCTAAATTTAATGTAAATTGATTTTGATATTATATAAATAGTTTGGACTTTGAAGTAGTCCAAACTATTGATAGTGGGACAGATAACAGAAACATCGTGCGAATCAGGATACAAGCATCAATTATTTTGTTACAATTGTTCTCAAAGGGATGCTAATCAAATTTTACATATTGGCTATTTCAAAATTCAAGATAGTAGCCATTTTTCCAGTTGGTGCTCAAAATGCCCGCCTGAAATTGGATGTGTTTCTTAGAAATCTTAGATTTCCAATTGGCCAATCGGTCATATTTTATTAGTATCCCATTAAGAACAATTGTGCTAAATTTGATGCTTGTATCATTATTTTCACGATTCCTTTTAAAAATGAATTCTATTTGCCCAACTATGAAGGATTACAATCTAATGGGTAACTACTAAATTCTAGTTTATATACACGGTTTGTTCAATAAGTAATGAGAAAATATCAGCAGACACATTAAGTATTATATTTACTTAGTCAAGCCCAAGTTAGGCAAAAGGCCATTTTATGTGCTCATTATATCCCTAGGCTTTTGTAATCAGTGTTTTATCTTCACCTAGATGAATTACTCTCCCGAGTTAACGAGCTTCATCTGCACTAGACAGCTGAAAGTGAATGTAGAGGTTTTTGGCTCGAATTTGAACTCGTGTAATACAATTTCAGAGACCTAGCTTTTTCCACTGCTCCAACCTCGCTGCCCTTTAAGAGACATAAAGTATGATTTGATCAAATTGCTACTTCATGGTGAAGTACACATACATTTCCTTCTAAGTTTGAGCGTAGCGGTTTTTGTTTTGCGCAGCGGTTTTTGTTTTGGGACAAGTCTGATCAAGATTGCCGATTTAGAGAAACAAGGAACAACGATATGCCATCAAATTTTGTGCAGAAAACCAAACAAAAAAGCTTATGGAATGTTAAAGGACGCCTATGGGGGTGAACAGATGAGTCAAGTAAGTTTCTATCGGTGGTTTAACAGATTTTCTTAAGGAAATGATCAGGTTGAGGATCAACCCAGATCTAGAGCACTAAAAAGTGCACGCAAGGAGGAAAACATTGAGGAAGTGCGAAGATTAGTGATGCAAAACAGTCTGATAACTGTGAGGATGATATCTGAATCTCTTTGTATTAGTATTGACACAGTGGAGACAGTTCTGACCGAAGATCTGAATCTCCACAAAGTGATTACTTGTTGAACATACGCTGGTTACTACCTGGATGGCCGACAGGGAAATGAAAGTGGTACAACACCCATCCTATAGCCCTGACCTAGTCCCATGGGACTTCTTCCTGTTTCCGGGCATGAAAGACAGCCTCAAAGTAGCTGAAAGATGCACCGGAAAATTACCTGAATAGACTACCAAAGAAGGACTTTGAAGAGGTCTTCCAGGATTGGAAGAGACGCATAAAGAGAGGTGTAGATGCGGGATGCCATTATTTTGAAAGGGACAAAGTTTTGTAAGCTTAGGAAAATAAATATTATCTTTCCCGACCTTTTCTCATTACTTATACTTCGTATATTTATTTTTATTCAAAAAGGTGCCATTGAAAGATTTTTTTTTATATTTCTTTTCGATTTTATCTTGTTTTCTAACTAGAGTGTTCTGGGATTCAGTGTCTTAATATAATATCATCTCGTTTTTTTGTTATGGCTGTGTCAAATTAAACGCTGTTTGCTAAAATAATTTTTAGTTTTCAAAAAGTTACGAGAAAAAATAGAAAGAAAAAAAATCTTGGAATAAAAAAAAATACAGATAAAAAGGGGAAGTCCACTTGGGACAGTGGATAGGCAGTCGGATTTTGAGTTCCAGTCCAAGTTGTTCCGTTTGCGTTCATAATTGAACAAATACCCTTAGGAAAGGTATGAATCTCCACATTCCCTCCAACTATGGGTTAAATATTGCACATTGTGTGATTAAAAAACTACGTATGGAAACGTTTATTTAAAAAAATGAATGCTCTCGGTATTAAATGACCTAAAAAGTTGATATGCCATAAAACAAAACAAACAAATCAAAAGAGGAGTCAAAGCAGCTGTCGGGAAACGCTTCTTTTTAATAATATTATGAATTCCCATCCCAAGGATTCCGAAAAACAAAATTATTTTATAAAACAAAAAGAAAGTTTATTAAAAAAATTGATTGTCTTTGGCATTAAATGACCTAAAAATTTGATATACCATAAAACAAAAACTAACAAACAAACAGATCAAAAGAAGCGTCAAAGTAACTGCCAGGCAACACTTCTTTTTAATAATATTATAAATTTCCACCCCAAGGATTCCGAAAAACAAAATTATTTTTCTTTAAATAGCATTCATTCCATTTCAGTTACAATCGCAAATTTATTCCGATGCTCTGGCCTTCTTCAAATTCAGCACCTCTTGAAGCTCAAGGTCTGCCATAGCCTCTACTCTATGCATACTATTCAAAGCAATGAGTGATCACCTCGATCAATCCGTTAGTTTTCACCTTTGTTTAGGTCACAGAATGAAAAATCTAGAGTGATATAGACCTCTGGACCCACAGCTTGGAGTATGATGTTCAGAGGAGCATTGGCAATCATTTGCTTATTTTTTTCCCCTCCTTATACCCTAAGTGTAGATCACAGTATGAAAAATCTAGAGTTATATAGACCTCTAGATTCTCAGCTTATAGAATGATGTTCAGAGGAATATTGACGTTCATTTGCTTATTTTTTCCCTTTCACCCTAATTATAGGTCACAGAATGAGAAATCTAGAGTGATATAGACCCCTCGGTTCGCAACCAATGCTTCAGAGCCTATGAAATATTTTCCAGATTTTATTCGTTCTTTTGAGTGCAAGAGAATAACTGAGTTGTTTTTTTTTCAAATATATAATCTAACTACATGGCTCCGATAAACCTACAGCCATACATCCTCCCTCCCGCCCCGAGCCGACTTCAGCAAGCGCACTCCATCTCTCTGATTTACGTTCACATTATATCTCTAGGCCTTTGTAATTAGGGTTGCACTTCATCTAGATGAGTTACCCCTAAATTATTCTCTCTCCAAATTCGATTGAATAAAAATATATAAAATGTCTATTCTCCTTCTTTTGGCTGGTGTAGTAATCTGTCTAGTGGTTGTTATTTACTGGTCATCAACAAAACAGGACGTTTCTTCCCCACTATGAAAAAATTCACAACAAAAGTATTTTCTTATATGCTGGTTTAACAAAACATGGGCCCCAAACAACCAAGTACAAGTCGTAACCTCGGCAACATAAAATAGGGAATTTTTCGATATATTTGACTAATGTAAAACTAGTTAACAACTACATACATTCTTACAACCAAGAAAACGCCAGTCTTTATCAAAAGCTTTCTTATTCACTCGGTTTAACAAATTATGGCCCCCAAAACCTTGCCAAAGTAGTTGGTTTTGATCCGGAAAAATAGTTGCTAACGGGTCAAATTAGAAAAGTTGGATTAATAGTTCGTAGTGTCTGCTTTGTGGGGGCTACGCTGTTCATTGGGGAGTGAATATGTCCGCAATTTACTAAAATAATTTTAGGATTTAAAAATAAGGCAGGTTTTTAGAAAGAAAAAAGTATTGGAATTAGTAAAATTCAGACCAAAATGAGCATAAAAAAAAGAGTACCAAAACAATTCCCAAACAAGGCTATAAAAGTGAAATTGTCTGTCTGTATGTATGTATGTGTACAGTTTTCTCTACCAAACTCCTCTGTCAATTTTCGATCTACAAACTTGAGATTTGACATTCAGAAATGGGGCAAGCTTTTTAATCGGTTTTCCGTCAGAAATCTAGCTACCAAGAGGTAAAAGTTGAAAGATTTGACCTTTGCGGTCTGAACCAAACTACCCGGCCAATTTTGGGACTAGGTATAACAATGTGCAGATCATAGGTTATTGATTAATAATTATTAGTTAGTTATAAGTTAGTAATTGAATTATATAGAAATAGTGATTTTTTTCATAGAGTAAATTCGTTATTTTGTGGAATCACTGACCAATCTGGGTGGTCCTCAGAAAGTTATGCCCCACCTCTGCAGAAATTTCGTCTCCGAAAAGACCATTAAAAAGACATAAAAAAAACCTTCTTTCTTGAGCCCAGGACCACACAGAGTGACCAGAACGGGAGAAGAAAGAGAGGGGAAAGAAAGAGAGAAGCAAAGGAACAAAGGACTGAATAGAGGAATAAGAAGAGAGAAAAAGATAGAAATGGTAGTAGAATATAACCATTGGAAAAGGAAGGAGAATGAAAGAGGAGAGTGTGTAGCTGTTCGAAGCACACTTTTTATATATAAAAACTGTTTTTAGCAGCAGTAGTCAGAGAGCAAAGCTGGAGTTAGTTAGTTGGGACAAGGCTGTTGGAGCTGGCCATTCTGTTGTGTTGCAGGGAAGGGGAGGGGGGTAATGGGTCCCGCCGATCTGTTTAATTTTGAAGTCTGTATTTCAAAAGACTTGCTTGAAAGATGCATTGTTTCTTCGCCTGCCGCCTCCCTCCATTTGTGAACAATAACGAAAATATAATGAATTTTTTTTTCTACAAGAAACTCATCGTCTCCTTGTTTTTCTTCACCGTTGTTCCCATCGTTATTGATCTTCTTTTCAGCCATTGTCCCCTTCAATGGGACAACAGGTGCTGCGCGGTCACGGCCACAGGACCGACTAGTGCACATAATGCCTAAGTGCACGGTGCACGAGGCTGTACATCTAGCACTGTTACATAAACACTTAAATTTTTATATATATATTACTTGGACTTGGGGAAAACTTACCTATTGTCTTCGAGCCGGAAAATTAACTGCTAATGGGTCAAAATTGAAAGAGTTGACCTTTGTAGTGTCTAATAATCTACTCTGTCAATTGTGGGTCAAAACAATTGAAATTTGACATTCACAATATTCAAACATGGGGCAAGCTTTGTAATTAGTCTTTGGTCGGAAATTTAGTTGTCAAGTGGTCAAAGTTGAAAGATTGGACCTTTGCGGTCTCTACCAAACTACTCTGCCAATTTTGAGACTAAACACTGGAAATTTATTATATGTGTTACTTGGACATAGGGAAAACTTTTTCATAGGCTTTGAGCCGGAAAAATACTTGCTAAGGGGCCAAAATTGGGGTAAAAGTTGAGATTTTACCTTTGCAGTGTATAACAAACTACCCAGCCAACTTTGTGTCTAAGCAATTGAAATCTGACATTAAGATTCAGACACAGGGCAAGAAATTTTAGATATAGGTTACTTGGACCTTGGGAAAACTCTTTAATTGGCTTTAAGCCGGAAAAAATAACTGCTAACGGGTTAAAATAAGGTGACAAATTTGAAACTGTTTAATCCCACATCCAGGTAACGCAATCTGATATATAGATTTAATAACACTTTTTAAGTTATGCCCGGGCAATGCCGGCTTAATCTGCTAGTATTTAATAAAAATATCAATATCTTATTCAATCAAACTTGGCGAGAGAATAATTGAGGGTAATTCATCTAGGTGGAGAGCAGAAGCAGCACTGATTCTCATATCAGGGATATAATGAGCACGTAAAACTGGCTATGTGTATTGAAAAAGATCATTTTAATACATGCCGCTTTGTTGAAAATCAGGTGGTGGTCCAGGTGGTGTGATGCCTGGGTGACAATACAGCCTTTAACCCTTCAGATCCTAAGAGGCCGATATACTGGCTTTGGTGACCCAGCCGATAATTCAGGCCTCGAATAAAAGGGCTCTGAGAGGCAAGTTGGTAATTTTGCTATGTCAGGGTCCAAAGGGTTAATACTGGTCAAGTCATGTTATCCTTTGAGACGAAACATCAGTATGGTTTATTTGACCAGGGACGATAATGAATTCCTCTTTGGTGAAAGCGAACCAATTAAAATATTACCTTGATCTTTCATTTGGTTAGATTGTATTTCATACTTAACTTCCCAATAACAGAAAAATCGAGCAAATGATACGAGCATCAAATTTGGCACAAATATTCTCAAAGGGACACTGATCGAATCTTACCGATTGGCCATTTCAAAATCAAAGATGGCGGCCATTTTTTATTTTTTATTCTTCAAGATTTGATTAGTATCCCTTATGCTTGTGTCCTCATTCGCACGATTCCTCTTAAAAATTATTCTTATCTGGCAGCCAATGAGAATCTGTTTACATGTCTTTTTCTCTGCTTTTGATTTTTGGCGCTTGAACGACTCATATATACTATATCTTTAGAAAGATTCATTCATTTATTCCACTCTTAACATTAAGTAATGTTTTCTGATGAGGAAAACAGGATCAAGCTGGTTTTCTGATGCCTTTGCTAATGAAAATATTAACTTTATAGTGTAATCCAGTGTGGTTAAACCAAGCTTTTTACAAAGGTAACCGATTAAAGCCCGTCTAGTGGCGGGCGACATTAAAATTTGTACCAAATTAGGGAATCGATCATTTTTCGCATACTGTAATTGTAACAGGACTATGAGTTCCGATATTATTAGAACAGCACTTGGAACTTTTTCATTCATAATAGAGTCGAAATACAGAGTTCATCTGAAAAAAATTGTAGGGTTCAAACTCCCTATCAGAGAAACGTGTTGATTCATATTAGCACACCGCAAGCTTTGTGTAAAGTATGTATTAAGAGATATTTATGGTTTTGCCTACGGAACATTTAAATGATATTTATTATGCATTTAGTCAGATTTTGGGAAAACTTTTGTATAACAAAATTAGACAAGGATAGCTATATTTATTCAACAATCGATTATAATGTTCCAATTACAAGTGTCCAGGATTACATGCAATTTGTGACTACTGTAGCTGTTATTTGATAAAGGCTGGCTGAGACGAGATTCATTGTCAAATAACTTTTTTTTTTTTTTTACTATTATTTAATCATAAAAAGAATTGTATAAAGTTGACAAGTAAGGGTGTCATCAAGATAACTCATATTTTGAAGAATGAACAATATCTAATAACACTGGAAAACTGTTCTAGTCAAAATACGGTAGGCCATCAAATTAAAGAGTAATGTTACAATTAGCTCAGCTCGGTACATGATTGATTGCACTAAGACGCTGGCTCAGTCAACCATTTACTCTATTCAATCCCTCTCGCAATAGAACGATAAATTTTCTTAGGTTTTACCTGGGGGTGCCAAAGGCTGCACCCAACTTTAACAAAATTGGAAGTTATCTACAAGAATATTGAGTCGCATCCATAGATGACCGACTGAGTGGAAAAAAACCCCACCAGTGCCAACGGAGACTGGTTCAGCTGTACATGTTTGCAGGGGGCAAATTGAAGTCCAAAGATGGAAAAAAAAGTTTACTTTGCAAATCAAATATCTTTTTTGATAGAACACTTCAAAATGTCAGCCACATTAGATTAACCAAAAATATGATCATGGTTGTTCGAGTCATTGGCCTATCATCAGCTGTGTTTATTTTAGGCCAAGAAAAAAGGGCTTTTATTTAATAATTTGATTGTCTTAATGGTATATAGATATTCCTCACTTTTTGCGTGGTCAAGATGGATTCATTTTTCTTTTCTTTTAGAGGGAGAAGTTGGTTTATATTCTGGAGAAAAGGTTTTCTTTCAGGTAGTTGTCCTTTATTTTCTCTTATTTTTTGGAAAGTGCTGTAATATTTTTGCCGGCAAAACTGAGGACAACTGATTTAGGACTGAATTATAATCACCTACAGCAAGCAAACTTCATTTTCCAATTAAGATATACTATTTTCCGAAGTGCATAGAATAAAAAAACAAGAGCAACAGCTTTAAAAGTAAACTAGTTATGGTTCACATTTGGGAAAATATAGAAAACCTATTGCTATTAGGTTAGGCAGGTTTCGTAATTATCATTAATGTAAACAAAAGTAATTAATAACTACCTGGATCCATGTAAAAGTAAAAAGTTTTGACGTTTAAATTAATGTCTAAATAATATATTAGTCATAGCAGAAAATGTATTTTCTTTTATTCGGTTCATTTCTATAGAAAACTTTATACTTCAGACCAATTAATAGAATTGTATATTTAAATATTACTTGTAAAAAAAACAAAAAAAAAAACTGAATAAGTCCAAGACTATTTTGTAACAATATCTTCCTTGGACTCTTACAATTTCATACCGAGGAGCCAAAGGTTGACAACGGGAGCAGCAACTAGGCATATTAATATATTGATGTATTTCTTATAAATACAAGTTAAAATTCAGCATTGTCAATAGCAGTCAGTTTATGCTCTAAAGAAAAATTCACAAGGAGTCTTGGAAACCAAATTCAAATTCTGTGGAAAAAATGTGAAAACATGGATGCTAAAAAATGACATGCAAAGAGAGAAACAACATATCTGGCAAAATGGGGATGAGAAGCCGACACATGGGTGAAATGACACATGGTTTATTTCAGTGCAAGGCAATGGTATGTACATTATTATCTATATGGCAAAGAGAAGTCACCACTAATATTCAGATTCAGATTATTGGCATGGACCCATACTTTTTTTCTCTCCTTTTCTCTCAGTAAACTTCCTCTCGCTTCTTCTACACTCCGACTTACATCACGTCACTTTTCTGATATATATATATATATATATATTTATATATATATAAAAACAAAAAACAACACAACAAAACCCCCAGACACTGCCCATCACATTGTTTGCATCATCAATAAAGAATTATATCTAACCCCCACCCACAAACTCTCACACTTTTTAAGAGTCCTTATGAAAGAAGATTTAGATTTAAAATAAAAACATTCTGAAAAAACACAGAAATAAGTTACAGTCATCAGATTTTAACGATGAATGAACATTACGTGATGGGCAGAGCTAAAGTAACATTTGGGCGAGAAAGGTAACTGAATTAGGAAGGGAGATGAAGGGTGATCAAAATAGGAGGAAGAACAAGGAAAGGGTGGGTGGGAGAAAGAGCACTAAAATAAACAGAAGAAAATTATTTTACATAGTAAAAAAATAAAAAACAAAGACAACGAAGATCCTAAACTATTTCATCTACATCAGTCTTCATTCAGCGTAAAAATAAGAAAAATATCTCATGAAATACAAACTGAGATATATATGCATAGATGTGTGTTCGTGATAATTCACTTAAAGTAGTGTATATATACACCTACATACATATATATATATATATATATATATATTACACATATTTATGAACAGCAACAATTTTAGACGCGGAATGTGTCCATAGCGGGTGGAAGGTAGGTAAGGTTAATTATCTTTTCAAAGCAATCTGGATGGAGTTAAAGTGTTTCTTAGCCTGGAGTCAATTTAATGTGAAATACATGTATGGATGTGTGAGTATGTGTGTGATAGAGAATCTCCAGATTTGGAAACAAGACAAGAGTACAAGTGCCACTTTCTCAAAAATCCCTTTGGACCAAACACAGAACATCTACATTCCCTTTTTTCCATATCATATATAGGAACATTTATTTATAGTGATTACTAATACTAAGTCAAAGATTTTGCAACAACTTAATTCCATAGAATTATGCGAGTGTAATTTATCTTTTATTCTTTTTAAATAAAAACTTTGGAAAAATGTTTATATTAGACTGGAATTTTTTTTTCCTCTAGTGAAGGAATAAAATGCAAGAATTACTTGTACCAGCACCTTTCATGAAAAAAAAAAAAAAAAAACTCTGATAATTTTTTTTTTTTTTTTAGTTGGAAGTTTTAGTTTTTGTAATCGCTTGCAAACCCAACTCTACTTTTTCAAATCTAAAACATTAACAGTTGGGAGGGGGGGGGGGAGAGAGATGGATGAAACAAATGCAGAACTATTGAAGCTAAAATGTTGCAAACATTTCAATTCTTTCTCCTAGGGGATTAGAAAAATAAAATAAGATTAAAACTAACACTTGTACATTCCTTTTCATATCTTAAAAAAAAAAATGTCTAACCTGAATTCCATAAGTGGATGGAAATAATAAAGATTTTATTAAAAATCATTTTTTCCTATATCTTGAAAACAAAGGTGACAGACAACTTAAATTTTAAAAGAGAAAATATACCTTTTTTTTTTTGCTTTAATTCTATAGAATACTAGAAATATTAGTTTTGAGTATACAACACTACAAAATACTTGTGAAGACACAAAAGCATGTTTGTCATCACACACAAAATGTTTGATCTTCAATTGAAGTTAACAAAAAACATTTAAATGACATTCTTTTGCTTAAAAAGATTTGAAAGACAAACTTCCTATTCCAATGAGTGTTCAGGCAGCCATGATTTTATAAAAACACCTTTATTCCTTATTTGACAACAATAAAGACTATTTACATAACTATTTCTGCTTTTACTTAATACCTTAAAATTGTTTTTTTTTAAGTGGAAGGATCTTTATGAGAGGAGTTATGACTGGAATAAGAGTAAAATTCAGTTTTCAGGCATAGACTGTACATCATTTTGAAATGTAAAGAACAAAGAAAGAAAAAAAAGGGAGGAGACTTTTGTTTAAAAAAAACATGTACTTGCTAGCTTGTTGCATATATAAAAAACACTTGTAATAAATTAAGATCATACCTGAAAAATGGCCAAGGGTGGAGGGGTATCTAACTTTTAAATTAGTTTGGTTTCTGGACAACATATAAAAAAAAAGTTTTTTCTGAAAACAAGCTTTAGCTTAATTTCTTTTTAACTTAAAATAATTTAAGCAGATTAGATCAATAAAAAAAAAACTCTTAATATAGCTTATTAGCTAACTAGTCATTAAAATGTAAAGTTTTATATACAAATTAAACCAAGTTTATAATCCTAAATGGGCGTTTTCTGATTAAAATAATATCTTACTGAACCAGCCCCATTTCATTTTAACCAAGAAAAATAAAACTTAAGTTTGAATTGGTGTAGAAAAAGAATTGCTTTTTTTTTTTTAGAGAGCCATACATTTTAACTTAAAACAAAAAACATTTTTCTTTTCTGAGTAATACTAGGAAGATTTTGTGCAAGTTATTTTATAAAACAATGATGGTGATGATGATGATGATGGTGATAATCCTCTCAACAAATTCTGAACAGGATTCTTGTCAATGCCCCACCACCTTTTAAGAGCAAGACATCCACCCCCCCCATAAGTTCTTTTGCACCAAATTTTAGATAATTGTATATTTATCTGCTTCTGATAGAGTGGAATTTGGGCCGACTGTAACCCAGGCACCACACGTTGCAGAAAATAGGTAAAAGGCTGATAAAACCGAAAGTATTAAAGATAGTAGAAAATGTCTCACTGTGTGTGTGTGTGTGTGTGTGTGTGTGTGTTTTTTTAAATTTTTTTCTTTTTTTAAATTATTCATTTTTTCTAATTATATACAACTGGTAATATAATAATATTAAAGAGGTACTAGGGAGGTTTTGAGTTTACTGAAAAAGAACAAGAGGGGCTGTCCTTTGATGGCCTGAGATCAGTAGTGGACGGTGGCAAAGTTACAGTCAGCCCAAAAATTACTCTCAAAAGTTTCAATAGTAAAAGTAAATGCAACATTAACAAGAACAATAACAAGTTAATCATCCTTCTAGCCCAAGCACTGGCCTCTACAACAGCAGTAGACATAAAGTAAGAACAAGAGTCAAAGAAAGATAAGAAAATAAAAACAAGAGTTGGAGTTTGAAGGTAGATTCAAGTTTGTTTTTTTTTTCCAGCTTTTTCTATCTCCCAACCAACAAACATAATTCCCTTAGTGCCAACACTTAGATATAACTTTTTAAGATAGTAAGAAAGAAAATGGACAAGGGAAAGTTTTTTTCTTATTTTCCCCCAATATTAACTTATAAACAAGACAAATACTTCACAACAGCAAAGCACACAAATACCAGTTTGTCATTAACTTCATTTTATTTTTTTTTCTTTTGTAATCAAGTTCGTGACAGCAAGAAACAACCCCATTTTTTTGTTCGTTTTTTTTTTTTTTTTTTTTAAATTTCAGAATTTTTAAAGCAATTTATTCCATTGTTAACAAGGGATGGGGGTGTGAATTGTAGGTTTCATTTTGTTTACAACATAACTTTTTATGATATATACAATTTAGGTTTTTACTCTTCATCTTGCCCCAATTTTTTTTTCTCATTTTTCTTTTCTTTATAAAAATTTTTTTTTTAATTTTTTTTTTTTTAATTTTTTTTACAAATTATTCCTCCCACCACTAGATTTCCCCATTTTTTAGTGTGTCTGTATGAGTAATATATATATATATGTGTGTGTGCACATGCATGTATGTGTACATAGGTGTCTACACACACAGCAAAACAGAGAGGGAGAGAGGGGAGGAAGGACATCATTTTTCACTATAATATCTAAATAAAACCTCTCCTCATTGTAAATGATGTACATGGACAAGTAACCTTGAATGTATAATGAATGACCAACAAGATTTAGTAAAAAAAAAAATGTTATTCTTTTAGTTCTGGTTGTAAGTGACTGAAAATACACACAACTAGGTTTTGGACTAGACACTAAGTTTTAAGTGGGTAGTGACAAGTAAAATCTAATTCTTCCAACCTATTTCTGTCTTTTTAGCAGTATCACTGGTAAAAATGCATGTTTACAGAGTGTATGAAAATACATGTGTATATAAGAACATATACACACAAATTAGATTCATAGGATTGTGGTAAAGAATTTTCTATTCAGAATGTTAAAAACAACTTTCAAAATAAAATAAAAATGCCAAAAAAGGTTAAGCTAGAAAGAAATAAACTTAACAAATAAGATATGAGAATGGACTAACCTAAAATGGGTGTCAAACTATCTTGGAGGAAAGGGCCTTACTTTGTAGATGAGAAGGTAAAGAAAAAAAAAAAAAAAAAAAACACAGCATAAAAAAGATTCAGTATTT
>JAYKTE010067325.1:0-14443 GCA_036873565.1 Xipholeptos notoides
TATATAATTACAACACCTAATCCAAGATGAGGACAACAGTCTGCTAATAAAAGATTGCTGAATTATAAAAAGGCCTCGTCTCAATAAAACTCCTAAAATATATATAATTACAACACCTAATCCAAGATGAGGACAACAGTCTGCTAATAAAAGATTGCTGAATTATAAAAAGGCCTCATCTCAATAAAACTCCTAAAATATATATAATTAAAAACTCGGTACGGACCCGAAAAAATGGAAGAAATAATAATTGGATTTATAAGACCGAAAAATCCATCCATCATTGCCCTTACGGGCATAGCGGATAGAAGTGTTGACGTCATTGGCAGAAGATAGCGCTTTCGATTCCTACACAAGCCGACCAGAGGGTTACTTGGTCAAAACGCAGTGCGATAGACAACAACTATGGATGGCAGTGATTGCTGAGGAGGCGGTTTAAAGACTCAAAATTCCTATCCGAAGTCGCGGTTAACCACCTGACGAAGGCCAGGGGGATAGTTGGTCGAAGCGTAGTGTAATATATATAACATTAAAAAACGATTTATAATACTGCCAGAGTATAATTTCCATGTAGGGAGGCTATATATATATACATATATGTGGGCAGCCATGTTATAGAGTTGGCCTTCTTTAAAGAAGCGTCAGTCACTATAAAGGAAAAGTATTGCCTATATTTATAGTTAGACACATTACACTCACTTTCAGCTGTCTCGTTAATTCGGGAGAGTAAGTGAAGGCTAACACTGACTACAAAAATCCTAGGGATATGTGAGCACGTAAAATTGGCCTTATGCCTAAATTTGCTTGGTGCTCGACCAAGTAGATTTCATATTTATAGTTAGAGGGCTCAATATCAGTAATAGAGCGTGAGTAGTTAACAAAGTAGACTTAACGGCTTTTTGTGACTGTCAATTTCTCGCCTGTTCCATCGTCAGACAAAAAAAATCGGTCTAATAATCGCACAGGGTAGTTGACTCTGTATAGTCTACGCTGATCAATGTGAATATTTGTATGTGTTGTGTGTATTATATAGATATTGAAAAAAACAACAGAACACAGACTAGGCCGATAAAAATATTTCGATAAAAATGTTTCGATAAAAATATTGGTTAGATAAAATTGGTTAACTCTTTTATGATTTTTACTTGTTTGTTTTTTAACATTATTTTTCGTTCTGGTAGAGAAAATAATCAAAGTAATGCGTAACGAAACCAAATAATTCTTTAAAAGAATAGCCGAAACGCAATAAAAACTTATGGCGTGAACCACATCCATTTTGTTCTACTATATGAGTTATTCATTTCAATAAATTCTTTTGGTGAATAAACTTGTTAATGTTCTTATTTTTTTCTATAGAATATTCTTTCGAAATATGCTTTTAATTGTTTATATTATCTTGTTACAAGGGTTTACCAAAATAAAAGCCGCAATGTTATTAAGTAATCTACTTTGAATCTATTAAAATATATCATTTTTGAATAAGTCTTGGTTTCAAAAGAAAGATATGGCCCTAAATTTTATCATACTAAAAGTAATAATATATAATACTTTTGAATTATTTTTCATATAATTGAAATCATTTAATAATTTAAGAAAAAGAAAAATCGAAATGTTCCTTCTTTTTTACTGAAAAAGTAAACAAATTTTTATCAAATATTTTTAAGTTGTTAATTTTCTTAAGAAGGATTCTCTTTAAGTCATTATTTTTTTAATAATGAAAAAAAAAAGACATTTGAAATGTAAAAATATTAACATACAACCTGGATAGCTCTCATTTTATTTTAAAACAGAGGCGTTAACTGTAAGATTTGAACGTTAAGCATCTAAAAGATTTTATGACGTGTTTAATTTTTTTAAATATAGAAGGACAGTCGTGTAGTTTCTTATATACTATTTTTTTTTTAAATTAAATTATTCATAAATACACTAAGCATTTTCATATAATTTTTGTAATGTAACAGCCTCCAAATACTATTTCTTTTAAATAACCAAATTAAACTATTATTCAAAATTATATCTGATATGATTTTCCTTATTTTTCGAAAGATCAATTTCTTTCATTAACTAATTTGTTATCAGTAAATTTATATTTTAAAAAAGTCTTTAGAAATGTTTTACAATTGTGAAAAAATTCTCTTTTTATCGGTAAAAGTAGATGACGAGTTGAACCATAATTTTAAAAACCTTGTTTTAAAATTCGAGTATGCATGATATTTTTTCATGATAATTGGAAAGATAATTATTACCAATTCGGAATTAATTGAACTTTTTACTCGAAACCAAAAATAAAACAAATTCGAATGATGTACAGTATTCCCTCACTATTTCGTTCGAATAGCGAAAAACTGCAACATTTGGATGTAGTTATAAAATATCAGTATGGTGACTGCCACTTAACAGAAGAAGGTCAACTCTCATAAAATGTCGGAAATGTAAGGGTTGTTAGTACAGATAATTACCGTGTTGTGCACATGTACGACAAGTACAACATGCTCTCTTTCCATTCGGCCTTTAACCAGTAACAAGCAAAGCAAGATGACTGATTGGCGAAATGAAGTGCAGACTTTATATCAGAGTGTCCTTCTCTTAGAGGAGTTATCTCCCGAATTTATGAGCCTCACCTGCCCGAGGTAGCTGAAAGTGAATGTAATGAGTTTGACTGGGATTTAAACTCGTGTAATACGATACCAGAATCCAAGCTTTTATCACTGCCCCACCGTCGCTGACTATGTTTCCGTAGGAGATTATATATGGTATTAAATGCTTCAAAAATACTTTCTTAATACAGTAATAAGGTAGTAATATTGCATGGAGTTATGTATTTAACAAATCTAGTAATGATAGTGCAAACGGATTTTCATTTTGTACTTCAGCAATATTTGAACCAAAAAGGAACATAAATACAGAAGGACAATAACAGTTACCCACACTGTATTAGTGTATTAATGTACCGTAAAGTAATTTTCTATACGTACAATAAATGTATTAGAATTCACAGAAAGCGAAACATTTTTTTCTTAGCATTCGTTTCTATAACGTTATGACGCTAGTCTGGTATACTGGTATGAGATGCAATAGGGTTAAGAGCCTAACCCGCGAATAAGTGTGTCTGTGAATAATCGGGTCCGCGATTTGGAAACTGCAAACACGTGAGGGTATTCTCTATTTTCCTTTGCATGTTTTTCAAGACTGGGCATTGAAATTGAATTTGTTTTCCCTCTTTTTCTTTTAAACCTATTCATTTTAAACTTGATTCATTCCTCTTTCCGAAAAGAAAAAAAAAAGTTTTTAAAGAAATCTTCTTTATCGGAATAAAACATGAAGAAATACATTTAGACAAAAATATATAAATAATATCGATTATAGAATAATAACTAAGCCTTATAAATGTCATTATTTGCTTAAAAATGTCGCAGTATTTTTTATTCCCTGATATTTGGTATATTTTTTAATAGATAGACAATCGAAAAACACAGTGATACTGTAATTTTGTTTTAGCAAAGTCTTATAACATTTTTCCATATAAAAAGTCTGGGATTTATAATCTTTACTTGGAAAAGTCAGGAATCGCTTATCTTTACCTGGCAACAATGGAAATCGCCTATCTTTAGTTGATCCGAAGAGTTTGGGTCATATTTCTCTACGATAAAAAAAGTAGTTTTTGCAGAAAAAAAAACAAAAAAACAGACCCTCAATACAAAAAAACGAAAGAAAACATTGCATTTTCCATGGTTCTAAGTTGTCATCTTAGAACAATAAACATGTCAAAATACCTTTCGAAATAAGTTAGATCAGGATTGGTTGAGGCTTGAAATTTAGAACTACTAATATCATCTTAGTTTAATATATTCACTACGTTTCGGCTGACGTAACATTCAAACTTTTTGAGTCCATTTATCTTTAGTCATTTATGTCTGGAAACACCAGTATGCCATTTGTAAGATACGCCCAGGAATTCAATGTCTACCTTCAAATGTAATTTTCTATGAAATTGAATAAAAGAAATCTTATCAGTTTTTCAAATGTAAATTTCTATGAAATTTTGATCCGAGCCCTTCATTAAATACACACGGGTATAGATAGACAGACATACGGGAAAGTTCTCAAAATTATAAATTGTTGAATCAACCAGAATTGTGGTTAATTATTAAGTTTACTGAGATCACATGACTTAACTTTCCAAAATTAACGAACTAACTCCAAAAATATATGGATTATTGGGGAAATCTATTTATAATTTTACACAATATATCTAGTTAAAAAATGGAACTTTGTCATGGACGTGTATCAGAAGCAGCGTTACCTTATTGACTTCCTCCATTAAGAAAAAAATTAAACCGATGAAGATCCACCGGCACCTGTTGAACGTTTACAAAGCTAATGCATTTGATGTCGGTACAGTTGGGTTCGTCGACAGTGATGTGAGTAACAATGCACGTTCTGGACGCGAGAATATACTGCCTCACTCATCGCTGATTGGGGTCCATGAAGAATGGTGGTGACTGTGTAGAAAAAGGAATCTTGAAGTACAAATGATTGCTTATTTTAATGGTACTATTCCCCTCTTCGTAGCTCTTCGATTTAAAGATAATAACTTTAAAAATATGTGGCATTAATTATGGAAGGACCTACGTATTTTCCCACGAGCGGAAATATTGCACATGAGTGAGAATTTAACAGTAACACGAGCTTTAATAAAACTATCGTTGATTGTAGCAAATGTTGTCACAGTAAATAAAAAGGCGATTTATAAATGGTAAGATTTTGGAACAAAGCTAGCAAAAATTTCAGCTTCTAATTTGTGGATTAAAATTAAAATAACAAAATAATTAATGCCACCAAATTTCGCTTTGGAAAAATTTCTTATGATTTGATACACAAATAATCGCGCCACTGCTTCAAAGTCATTTTCTCTGAACTATTGGATAAGTCTTTAATTTGTTTCTTTTTTTTTATTTTAATGAAATATTGACCCAAACTGCTATTTAATTCGATTCATAAATGAAATGCAAATGCACTGTTCCCATTTTATTCAGTCGAAATAATTCCCTATTACCCAAAATGCTAACAGATGACTATCATAGGTTTGGACAAATGGTAGAGAAAGTCTGTTGAAGGTAATTATAAAACCTTCATGAAACTTGATTCATTCTATAATCGAAGCAAAGTGGAAAAGGAATAATGCAAATTAAGAATAAAATAAACATTTATAGATGGGGTTACTCTCCTTTTTTTAGTATAATAAAGACTCCGTTTATTCTTTGCGTCATATATTTTCCAATTGAAAGGCATTAACCATCATTTGATTTCCATAATGTTTTCTTTTAAAGTTAACTGAAGCAATTATAGACGAAGTTTTTCTTTTAAAATAAATGTTAAGATTATAAAAACATTAAAAAAGCTATTAGTATGCAATTATTAAATACATATTCATATTTTTTAAATTTATAAATAAAATAAAACCCGAGTGATTGTAGAGTGGTACATAGCAATCACTGTGACATTGTGGAAAAAATGTTATTCATTGATCTTCTCAGATTTAATAAACTGATCATAGGATCTTATTTGGTTTGGGCGTTTAATAACATTAATAATATTGTTAACATTTTCTTTAAATAACTTCAGTTGCATTATCTAATCTATTATTGGAAGTAATAAGAGGATTCAAATTTTTCTAAACAGTATTTGCCGAACAGGAACCTTATTACTAGGATTTGAACTCACATGCAAAAATCCCGAAATCTAAGCCACTGCGTTTTCAGTATCTTAAATTGGTGACAATACATTGATGCAATTCAATAAGAAGAATAACTACCAGAAAAGTAACTCACCACGGGGTATAATTGTTAAAAAATTACGCTTCGATGATGATTGAAATTAAGTGAAATGCTCTAGTGTCGGTCTAATCTAAGTATCTCTTGTTTTTTGTGGGTTTTTTTTTTCAAATATTCAGTCTTGTTACACAAAATAGCAAAAAAAAACTACAGGATTTTATTTTTCCCCCTATATCTACTTTACATTATATGCAGAAAAAATTGAACCGATCAATATTTACCGGCGCCAATTGAACATTTACAAACGAATCGGAGTTGATATCACAGTTATGTGTTCATCGATTTCTCCAGACATGAAAATGGAACGCTCGTCTTAAGGATACAACTCCCTTTTTCGTAGCTATTCAACTTTTAAAAATAACTTTAAAAAATAGATGTCATCACTTTGGGAACGTCCCTGGTATTTAGCGAGCATATTTGTTAAAGTCATTTAGTATCTAATTATCTTCATTCTATATTTTATACTATTATGTATACTATTGATCCGACGTGATCATTTATAGGGGGTAGAAATTGAAAATAGAAAAGAATAAAAAAAAGAGCCTGTTAATTTGATTTAATAATTTTAGAAAGAATTGGAATTATACGTTTTTTGTTTTGAAAAATCTTTGGTTTTATTTGACGACAACTTATTACCGTACGAGTGTACGGTAATAAGATGAAACTCTACGGCTGCAGCAGCAGTCTAAAAATTAGATCTTTGGTTGCAGTTCTATGAAAATAAATATTTTGAAGGATTTTAAAATATTGGAGGTTAACGGGCTATCAACGGTCAGCGGGTGATGGGCCGGGTGCAAAAACAGTTGTTGGTTTGTCCTTTTTCTTGTATATCAAATCAAATTTAAATAAAAATTCCGATATCATACTCCCATTTTCAGGTAAAATATAAAGGTAGCGGTAAAGTTTCGTGTTGTCATTCAGAGACGAACGAAACTATCAGGCATTTTATTTTTGTAGAAGTTTACAGTGTAAACTTTACACATAAGTATTGAAAATAAATAAGTTTCAAGTATGAAACGAAAATAAATATTTAAGAAAGCAAAACAGCATAAAATCGGCGATAATCTTATCTGAATTCTTTTTTTCAAACATTTATTTTTGTGGTACATCTATCTTTTTCATTGTTACCTTCACAACGCTTCGACTGATGAACTCTTCGGTCATCTTCAGGTGATTGAACTCGGGAACCTTCTTATCGTAATCGGGAGTCACAGAATTTCGAACTTAATCCTATATCTAAACATACTCTGTTAACAATGACCGGCTAGAGTGTTGAATTTTTGAAAACTCGGTGACTACTGCCTTCCGGTAAGTGTTAAACCTTCGCCTTCAGATAATGCTCACTTAGATGTACAAATTATGAAGCTTCATCAAAGGATTCCGAAAAAAAACATTTATTTTCGTTCTTACTATAAATATAGATTTTGGAAATATCTAATAATTTTGTAAAATCTAGTTCTATATACATCATCATCCAAAAAAATAAAGAATTTTTATATATTTTTTAATATTTAAAAAAAAAAAAATTTTCTAACAAGAGGTTTGAGTTTTAGTCCTGACATCTAATGTCTACGGGATCCCTTAGTTTTAGTCAAGTCGCGTTCGAGACACTGGTTTCCGTCAGATCACTGAATTTAAGCAACGTTGAGCCTGTTCAGGTACCGTATATTGCACCGGGACGTGGAAATACTCAGGTGGCGCGGTTAAACCACTAGGCAGATGGACCCTTAGTCTTTGGTAAGACAGTTATCTAGGAGAAGGAAAACTCTGAAGTAAAACCTGGGGTCTGTTGTTCATGTAGTCTGTGGCAATCACTTACCCCGACTTTGTTTCATCAGCAGTTCCAAGAAATGTGGATGGTGCTACACAAGCCTTCACCACTATAAACAAATCTCTGTGTAGGTCGTCTGACGACCATACATGGTTTGATGACACCACTTCCCATCGTCTCTCGAGACTGACGGATATGGTATCCGTCAGTCTCGAGAAGGTTTTCATCCGTCTACGGCCATCTTGAAGATGGTTATTTGACATTTGAATTTGTTGTTTGTTCTTTTTAGTTGTTTAATTTAGTTTTTTGGGCGTTTTTTAAATGTTTATTTTTGTTTATTATTAAAATTAAAATTCTTTTAAATTATATTCATTTGAATAATGACATTCTGCCAAAATATACTAAGTTATTGTAGATTTACCCATAGCAAGTACAAGGCTTTTTGAATTAACTTTTTATACTTGAAAAAGAATATAATTTTATCAATTAGAATCATGTGAATGTATTTTTATGTCAACCTGAAAGAAAAATAATTACAAACCGAGGAAAATCAAAACACCACAAAAAAAAAAACCTAAGAAATTTAACACGACAAAAAAATTTTTTTTTTTTTCAAAAAAGTTCAAATCTTCCAGCATCTTTTTCAATATTTAATATTTTTTTATTTATCAATTAAACTTCTTGTTTTGATTTTTCTATTAAAGGTTGATTTTTTTTCTAAATGGTTTAATCTTGTACCCTACATCTACATAAATTGAAAAGAAATCTGTTTTATAAACCTAATAACCTATCATAAAATCAATTCCTTAATGTATAAAATGCACAAACTTTCTTTAAAGTTAGATGGTTCTTAGTAGTTGTTTTAAAATCTGCGAAAATGTTCTTGATACGTTCCTCCACTGGCTTTTTATACATGTATTGAATATGAAAAAAAAAAGGAGAAAATTACGAAATCACCGTACATCAGGGATTTGGAGTAGTAGTCCACCCCATTACATTTGTTTTGAGTTTAAACCTAAGGAAGGAAAACAGTAATAATCTGGTCTATCTCCCCAGCTATGGCAAGTAATGCTATTCAAAGAATGTTTTAACAAAGGAAATATATTTATCTAAAATCCTTGTTTTCGACATCAAATGATCAAAACGATTGATATTATGTTTTAAAAAATTGATTTGATCTTAAGAAAGCTTAAGATATTTGGCAATGCTAACTGGACGAATTAGGCAAATTTTAACGAAATATCTAAGAATCGTTTTTAAAGAAAGTTTGTAAATACAATTGGTGATCTTAGAGACTATAGACTTGTTAACTCACTAAAGAATACTAAAATAAACAATTATTACCATTGCACAAATTATTTGGATTATATCCTCATATATATAGATATAATAAATATCCATGCGTCAGCCATTCGGCATATGGCATTCGTGTTATCGCGGTAGCTCTCTTTTCCGCCGGAAACATCACGAGTAAAAAAAATAAGGTTTATAGAAGTCCGAAGAATTTGTATAATGATAAGACTAATCTAATCAATTCGAACAACCAAATAGTAGTTGAAGAAATAATAAAAAATACATTAAAGTCTTTTTGAAAAATATCTTATTCTCACAAAAATGCTTTTTTTACATATTTATTTTTAATTCCATAGAATGGAGTATGATATTTAAAATGACACATACACACACAGACGGGGAAGTCTACTTGTGCCAGTGGATAGGCAGGGAGACTTCGGGATCATAATACGCGTGTTCGAATCACGGTAGTTCCGTATACGTTCACATTTGGACTAATACCCTTGGGAAAAGTAAAAATCCACAAATTTCCCCCAGCTATGGATTAAATAGGGAATATTGTTATTAAAAAAATAGTAGACAAAAAGAATGTTCATCAAAAAATGATTGTTCTTGGCGTTAAATGACCTAAAGAGGTTGATTTGCCGTAAAAGAAAACGCACACATATATGTAACATACAGTCATTTTTACCCAAATTGTTCAGTAACCAATGTTGTGAAAGTCGGAAAATAGCAATATCGATTGAGAGGAGTTCATTATTGGATGAATTTATCGATTTCTGACAATGGATCTATGTTTTTCTTTTATTACTTTGATTATATTTACACTTAAAAAATAAATACAATTTCCACATGAGCTTTCTATATGTATTGCACCTTAAAGGAGTAGACGGGTATGTTTTGAATTTATCTATCCATTTATAGAATTCTCAGAACTAGCTATTTAATTATATACTGGGTGAATGGCATAATTACGTATAGCTATCTCAAAATTTGGCATCCTTAGAAAAAGAATTAAGCCTATTTAATTTTGATATATCGTCGAACTTTATCGACTTTTTTTATCAAAACTATTTGGTATACAAAGAATGGCAATTGCTTTGTTTCAAATAAGGATAAATCACGTGGAAATAAATAATTCATTTTGTTAGGAAAAGGTTTATTTTTTGTCATTTCTCGTAAAATAAGGGCACTATTCCTTTTATTTTTTATATATTTGTACAGAATTTCATTCTTTATACAGATTTAGTTAAAGAGAACTTTAATCTTCTTTTTTAGGACAGAAAACGTTTGAAAGGATAGCAGACTATATAAGAACATTTAGACCGTAAGACAATAACCCTTGTTCGAAAAAAAGAAAACCCTAAAAAGTTCCCTTTATTTCGTTTTTCTTTTTTAATTATAATTTTTTCGTTCTTACGAGAATAAATCCATATAAAAATATGAATATATTTCATAACAGGTTACAAAGAAAAGTCTAAGCTGATAAACAGGCTATAATCATAGGTTTCAACGTATTGATTAATAAAAACTCTATTAAAGATTTAAAAAGTTTTCTTTTTAAGATTGTTAATAACATTTAGGTTAGATTATTTTTAGCAAACAGTTTATAAATCAATATCATTGGAATCTTCCATATATATTAACTATAGAAATATTTAAAAGATCCGATTTAAAAAATTCGAATATTTATGTCACATAATTTAAACTTAACGTTAATGACCTCTGAACAGCATTTGTTTGAAAATATCTTTTTAAAAATGTATTCAGAAGCCACAACCACAAGTTAAAATTTTGAATGTGGAATTACATTCCAATCCTGATGATGGTTTTAATAAACCGAAATGTTATAGCGTAGGTTTAATTTGACAATAATAATATCTAAATTCGTTTTTTTTAATTGTTTTTTTGGTAATGTTGATTATTGCACATTGTCGAAATATTTCCCACTTTTCCTAAATAATGCCAAGACTTGCAGTCTGCAGTCATAGTTAGTATTTTGTGTGCGACGAGATTGAAAACTAAAAGGATTTCATCATTTAAATTTTACGTGTGGACAAAAAAAAGTTTATCAACAATGATTCTTCCCGGCATTAAATGACATAAAAGAGGTTGATAAGCCGTAAAACAAACAATCTATGATCATTTAATGACGGGAAAAATTTTCATGGTTGTTGGAATACACACCATTTAATGAATGGAGTGAATAATAACATATTTTTAAAGAGATATTAGCTTGTAGCTGAACGGACTATAACCGGTAATTGAACTCGCAAAATTAGAATTCTTTTTATCAAACCCTCACTAACTGGACTTCTCATTTTTTAAGTATACGTGACATTATGATTGTTTTTGAAAAACCAAAAAGTAAAAGATTGATTGAAAAAAAAATGTATACAGACACTTGATTAAACAAATGCAATTTTTCGCTTTAATTTTTTATTGCTGTTGAGCAAAACATTTAATGTTAGAATCCGTAGTGCATAATTTCCGAAATCATAATTTATAATTGCCATAACATTCGCTGCATTTTCACCTTCTTCGGGTGACTGCTTGCTTTACTATTTATTTATTTCATTTCAATTTCCATTAATTCTCAAGAATAAGGGCCGCTAAAATAGGATTCTCTCACATTGTCTTTTTGGTGAATCGTCTGTTATGTCCTTTGAAATCGCATCTATCTATTAGTCAATCATGACGATTGTTAATTTAATTGACGACGACTTTAATCAATCAGTTTATTATTTTATCAAAAATGAAAGATAGATGTAAAATGAGGGACGATAGAAATGAAGGAATCCGACTTAATGGCTACTGTGCAGAGAGAAATGACTTTTGTAAAAGTTTTTACAAAAATTGTCAGTTTTAAAAAAATATTTGATATTTTTTTATCCATATTCAAGGCTATTTCTTTTACAAGTATCAAAAGTTAAAAATAAACAAAATTTGCAACGGCAAATGTTTCCAAGTTTAATGGACATAAAATTTCAAATTGTAAGGTAAAATAGAAAAAAAATGAAAAGAATAACAATAAAAAATTACTTGTCCTCGTCTAGTAACTAATAGTTACCAGAATTTATTTAAAAATTAAAATTTTGAATATATGTTATTTTCTTAAAGATCCATAAATAACAATTGTCACATAGTTTTTCCATTTCTAAAAAAATCATAATCGAGAAATAGAAAAGGAAAGAAAAAATTGTTTGAAAAATCAACGAAATTTCAAGATAAATACAGAAAAATTATGGGTTACGTCAATAAATACAAATAGATTTTACGAAATAAAAACAAGTAGGATATTACGATTTTAGAATCCCCTCGATAATGCAAATACACAAAAATTAAAATAACTTTATTGTATTTTAGAATTCTAAAGTTTAAATATTTCCACAGATTTTTAAAAAAGGCCAAAAAATTTGCGCAAATGAAAATAAATGGTGTTCGGTGAAAATAAGTTAAAATGGCAAAGATAATAATTAAAACAATTACCTTCAACCAACTATTTATTTGTAACTTTTTAAGAATAAATTAAAATTCCGACTGAAATTTCTAAAATTCAAGGATAATGAATAAAATAAAAATTCAATATTTTGAGTTATTCCTAAGAATGGTATCTGTATAAAAGTCATATTCATATTTTGTCTCAATTTGTGTATTTCAGATAGCATTTTTCTGAAAAGATTTTTAACATTGAAGTCAATATGGCTAGTTTCGAAGTATTTACATCAAAATAATTGTAAAGTTTTTGTACATTACTTTTGTCAATTTGAGGAAAAGGGTCTCTATCAGGTAAAAATCAGCGATCCCATTCGCAAGGATGTGTGTGCTTTTTTATCTTTACACATTGTAAACCATTTTCCTTTATTTACATTTAAATATAGTATGAAATTTGATTTATTTGTATTTTACGCTTGCGTATTGTTGTTAATAAAATATAACTAAATGGTCGCTAATCTATTCTCGGAAAAGTATTTTTTTTTATAGACATACACAAATTTACAGTGTGATTCATATCTTACAGTATATGATAATATCTAAGAAATGAAAAATAAAGTTAACATTTTTAACAACTTTGTTTTTTGTTAAAATATTTATGCACAATGAAGTTCAAACTATTGTAAATGAATAAATGATCATTATAACAAATACAGTGAAATGTAAATTGTTTTAAAATAGAATGATCATACATCGATTTTCATTTCCATATCGTTACGTTCTCATAGGCTTTATGCTTTTTAAGTTAATACATTAAACCAATAAACCGTAGACAAAATTACTTCCATTTCTAGATGAGATTCATTGCACGATCAAAAGATAACATACGAGTAACGAGCATTTGTGGAGGCTTAATAATAAAAAGTAGCATTAGGTAGGCCTATTTATTTATCCTTTGGAAAAAAACATTCGAGATCTTTAAAATTAGGCTTTTATTTTTACTGTTCAAAATTCATTCAATAAAAAATATTCTAAAATATTGAATTAAACCTGATAATAGTTTTGATAAACCGGCATTGGCCTAATTTAATAATAATAATAATAATAATAATATCTAAATTCGTTTTTTATTGATTTTTTTGGTAATGTTGATTATTGTACATTGTCGAAATATTTCCCACTTTTCCTAAATTTTAGAAAATTAAACAGATTTTTCTATTAAATTTGTTTGCTCCTCCACCTAAAAGAAAAAAAAAAAAAGAAATCCTGCACAATTCAGTATTTTGTGTGCGAGGAGATTGAAAAATAAAAGGAAACAAATAATTTATCATTTTGTTCTCATTAAATAACCTAAAAGAGGTTGATATGCCGTAAAACAAGCAATATGATTTAATGACGGGAATAATTTTCATGGTTGTTGGAATAGTCAACACTAACAGTACACACTATTTAATAAATGGAATGAATAACGGATAAATAACTATTTTTGCCACCCGGAGCAGGGTGGTCGCAAGATTTGCCCTTGCTGGCCGATGATTATCAGTCAATTTTTTTTTAGCTTATTATTATTTTTTTTCTATTTACTCCTCAAAATGGCACCCCTTGGTCTGTGCCACCCCTCTCACCCTCTGTTGCTACGTCACTGTATTGGAGCTTGGAGGTGAACGGACAATAAGCGGTATTTGTTAGTCTAATTTAATATGTAAATTTGTCTTTTGCTAAAAAATTGATTTTTGTAGTAATATTGCACATTGTCGTAATATTTCCCACTTTTACAAAATTTTATAAAATTAAACAGATTTTTCAATTTATTTGGCCTCCAAAATTTAAAGAAAAAATAAAGTAAAAAAAACTCTATGAAGACTTGTTGTTACAATCATAGTATTTTGTGTGTGCAGAGATTAAAAACTAAAATGATTTGATTATTTAAATTCGGAGTTAGTCTGGCTCATACTCAGTCGATAATAGTTATTTGTTGTAGCAATTATTCGAAACTGAACCAGTTTCCTTTTATTCAATTCCTTCCATTTTATCAAATATTCATACTGCAATTCTCAAAACGTATCAACAAGGGGAAAACACCGAACTTAATAGTAAGAGTTACTTCCCT
>JAYKTE010067436.1:0-14443 GCA_036873565.1 Xipholeptos notoides
ATAGATAGATAGATAAATAAATAGATAGATACATAGATAGATAAATAAATAGATAGATACATAGATAGAAAGATAGATAGATAGATAGATAAATAAATAAATAGATAGATACATAGATAGATAGATAGATAGATAAATAAATAAATAGATAGATAGATAGATAGATAGATAGATAGATAGATAGATAGATAGATAGACATAATTGAATTCGTTTAGAGAAAAGCGTTCTACCTTATCTCATCTTTATTCTTTCGCCTTTCGTTCTTTATTTTTCAAATTACTTTTATTTAAATTTGTTTGATGTGCTTGTCCTTCGCCGACTGCCATCAACTGTTTCTATAGCAGCACTTCTATTTGCTTCTCCGTATAACAAGCCTTAAGCGTAAGATAAATTCTAGATATTTTTTATGGAAAAATCTAAATTGAAAAAAAAACAACAACATCTATGTGAAGAGAACTGGGAAGAAACGCAAGAATATGACGGCATCTGTCTCCTTGGTGAACAAAATGAAAACAAAATGGCTCAGATCTTTTTTATTTATGTTTTTTAAGTATTTGAACTCTATTAAGCATTTAAATTCTTCAGATTTTGTTTACTAGAAACTAGTGGCATAACTTGGCGTTGCCCGTATGATTAAAAACATATTAGTAGTAGGAGTAGACACAAATAAGGTACTGAAAGATCTATAGATTTTTAATTCTGTGACCTACATTTAGGGTGGAATAAGTAAACCAATACCAGTACTCCCCTAATACTCTTAGGAAAAGTATGGAACCTCATTTTTCCCCAGCTAGAGATTAGGGTGGATAGACCTCTTTAAACTGTGGTAGGCAGCGCATCTAGTGTTGGTATCACGATAAAAAACACTCTTGGTGGCCCAAGATAGCAGCAAGTATTCAGCTATCTCCCTTAGTAGGATATGCATGCGGGTATAGATCAATTGTGACATTCAAATTTTCAATGGACCCGCCACTGAATTCTATGTGTTCAGTGGTTGAGCCGGCTCAACCTGCGAAGGCGAGTAAGAACACTTCAGTGAATGCTATACTATTGTCCATAAGCATAGCTGTTTCCCATTTGTGAGGATTTAATAATAAAAACACAATAAAGCCATCATTTATTGTAGTGAATCCTGACGCTGTAATTTTATTGAAGTTGGTCAGATTTTGAGACTAAACTAGTTTCTTTTTCTTTTTCTCTTTACTATAAATGCTTTTTTCACTTTTTATAATCTCTGATAATTAGAACCTATTCGACTACAACAAAAATAACCCTACCTACCGCACTAAAAGAAGCAGTCGGCGAAAATTCTGCTCTAACTTCCTAACCATGCGATGCATCTCTACAATCGACTCCGTCAACTTCACATGCTCAATATCTGCAACAGAGATGGAACTTTCAGGCCATGAATGCATAAGTTCAGTCATCATAACATGCAATTTGCAATCGTCTTTGATCCAATCGGGCGGAATTAAAAATCAAGGGCATTACCTTTGGAACTACTCTCGTAAATTGTTTATAATGTATTTTATAATATATTGATTTTTAAACTGTAATCAAAATTTAAGTTAAACTTAAAATCTGTAGAACATTTAAGGACGATACAATAGTTCCCTAGCTGCATAATCTATGAATTTATAGAGATGTACTTTTTTTTTTGGGGGGGGGACTATTTTATTATAGATATGTATACACTTTTGCGCATACTTTATCTGTTGTTAAACTTCATATCCATGATTCAGAATAGCTATTTAAAAAAAAAACTAAGAAAGTTCAAGAATACGATTGAAAAAGTAAATAAGAACCATAAGAACGGTTTCTATTCATGAGAGCAATAAAACCAGTATATAGTATTGATTCAGGTAAAGTACAAATAGAATAAGGAAGAAATATGAAAATAAACCTAGGATAGAGTTAGAGAAGGTAGGAAAAGTAAAAAATTGATTTAGATGGAGAGAGAAAGGATTGACTAGTTGAGAAAAAATGAAGAGATAATGGTTGTGGATAATAGACAGATAAAATATAGATTGGTAAATACAAGGGGAAATGAAGTTTTCAATTAAAAAATAAGATAAAATAATGAGAGTTAGTGTAATAGATAGACAGGAAAATTAACTGATAGGGCAGAGAGAAAAACATGTCTAAAAAGAGAAAAAATATGAGATAATGAGGAGATAATGATAATATAGGAGAAGGAGAGGATAAAGAACTAAAGATAGACAAAATACATTTTTATTGTATATATGTGTGTATATATATATATGTATATATATGTGTGTATATAATAAAAATGTATGTATATAATAAAAATGTATGTAAATAATAAAATCTCTATATATAGATTTCATACAGATTATGTTGAATAAGTAATGAGAACATATCAGGAAAGATACTATTTATTTTTATGAGCCTACACAAATTTAAAATAATGGTCTCCTGTATCTACATACTTCTTCATGTGTCTCTTTCAGTCCTGGAAGACCTGATCAAAGTCCTTCTTCGGTAGTACACTCAGGTGATTTTCCGATGCCTCTTATAATCTGTCTTTCTATGCGTGATACCAGGAAGAAGTCGCATGGGGCTAGGTTATAGGCTGTAGTGTGGGTGTTATACCACTTTAATTCCCCCACCCTTCCTCAATATGTTCCTCTGTGCATGCACTGTTCGGTGCTCCAGATGGGGTTTATCCTCAACCTGTTCATTTCGTTCAGAAAATCTGTTAAACCACCGATAGAAACTTGCTTGACTCATCAAACCTGACCAGTCTGGCCCCAAAACGAATACAGCTGCGCTCAAACCTAGAATCAATCAGAGTTGTCAGTAAATCATTTTGGAGACTAGATATATATGTACTTAAACATGAAGTAGCAGTTTGATCAAATCATAATTAATTTATCTTCTGACATTTGTTTCTTTAATGCCGAGGACAATCATTTTTGATAGTCGTTCTTTTTGCCCACATGTATTTTTAAATAAAATAATATGCATTTTTTAACCAATAGTTCGACTGAAAGTGAGGATCTAAACCTTTCCCAAGGTTGGCGTAAAAGGAACTTGCGTATTTCGATTTTGAGGTCCGACTGTCTATCCACTGTCCCAAGTCGACTTCTTCAAAAGTGAAAGACGCAAAGAAAGAAAAAAGGCCGTAAAAAAACGATGGAAAGAAGGAAAGAAAGAAAGAAAATGTGTAAAAAGAGAAATGAAAAGAAAGAAAGGATGTAAAATAAAATAATCGGAATTGGTGGTAAATTGAAAGTAATGGAAAGAGAGAAAGAAATGCGGTTAAAAAGGAAAATAAAGAAAAAGAGAGTATATTAAAAGTGAATGAAAGTTTTAACGGAAAAAGAAGAGACAAATGTGAATGAAAGGCATTGAAAGGAGTTGAAGAATACATCAGTGGTTGGTGTAGAAATATAAATAGGAACAAATACAGAGATAATAGAAACTGTATAAAAACTAAAAACAAAAACAAAATATCAGATAGGATCAAATGATGAAAGCGAAGGAAATGCTTAAGGGCTAGATTCAGAAGAGAAACTAAAAGGATAAAAGAAAAGAAAGAGCTCTCAATGATTGGAAAGAAATCGAGAAGAAGAACAAGCATAGATTGAATAGACGCCATGAACGTATAAAAAGGACAGCGAGTGGAACGAAAAGTTAGAGCAAGAAAGAAAAAACGGAAATGGAATTTAAGATCAAACGATATTGAAGAATATGGATTTGATAGGAATACTGTCGAGGGGATAAATGAGAGTGGACAACTCAAAGAGAGCACAAGACGGTTAGGAATGAAAAATAAGAACCAAGGATAAACAATTTTAAGCGCAAATAAAGCAAAGAAGAAATGGAAGAAAGTATTGGAAAAATCAAATGAAGAAGGAAACAAGCAGCCTGAATATATTGAATGAAAATTGGACTGGGGTATTTAATGAAGAATAAGGAATAGTTAAGGAACAAATTGAAACTTTTTATACATTTATTAACCGGACTATGGTCCTCATGTTTGTATTTTTTTTTAATTCGCAAGGTTTCAATCGGTTTATCCTTTGGCCTTCTTCTGGTTTTCTGTTCGTCTCAGAATTAAAATTGTGCTTAGATAGCGCCAAAGACGAATCCCCTCGTCATTTAATAAACGCTTAACCAGCAATGACGATTTAACTCGTCTTTAACGAAAGTGTATTTTAAAACCATAGACAAAATATATCGTCAAAAATTGATTTTTCAAATAGCGCTAAAAATATGACAGCACAAAAATAGACCTAGAGAATACAGACAAATAAAATTTAATAGCATCAAAATATCACAAAAATGCAACAGATACAAACGACTGAAAATACTAATGAAAATCATAAACCCTACACTAAATAGAATATCATTTGATAACTAGGGCTGTGGCAATTATGTTTAGGATTATATGGTTATTAAAGAATATTCTTATTGTTACTTGCATGTTTTGCAATTTTACCATTTCTTTTAATTATGTGGTTATTTGTAGGACCCCTACTAATAACTAGAAAATTAAAAGACATGATAAAATCACTAAAGAGGCATGTAATGACAAGAATATCCGTTAATAAAAGACTTTTGTCACAGCCCTAATAATAACTATGTAATCCTACACATAATTCGTTAAAGAAATAAATAGATAAACAAAGAACGCCGGAAAAAAACTCGCATGAAAACATACTATAAATAAACAATCAACTTCACAAGTGAACACCCACCCCCAAAATACGCTAAAGAATCACTCTAAGGATGTACCACGGCGACCGAAAACATTTTTAAAGATTGGGGACTACAAAAGAACAACATATCCCAAAACAAAGGCCCTCTTTCGAAAACAAGAGAACATGGAAAATAAATTCCTGAAAAAGTTGATAAAAGCTCTATTTAACGAAACCAGTCTACTAAACTCTATGTGTCTCAGTGGTTGTCTGTGTGTGTGTTCGTTCTTTATAGACTGCGAAATTGCTAGCACAATTTTCTTGAAAATTCGCACAATTTTACTTGATTATGTTTAAGGGGATATTCTTGGATACGTGGAATAGCCCAGATAAGTATAGAAAATTTGATGATTGAAAGAGAATCATAATATAGAACGAAGAGCGCCGCAAGTATCGAGGGCAAAATCGTAAAAAATGCCACTGTGACGCTTAACTGTGTACTGGGCCAGTCGTTAGGGTATTTGTTTCGCAACATGTTGTCTGCAGGTTCGAATTCAACTTCAGGTTGAATGGTAGCCATAGTGCGTGTCCCTTTTGTGATACAAGAAGATTCAAACGGCTGTCCGACTCTATTTCGAGAGTTATACAAAATTTTGCGTTTTATCATTTTGTTATGATTTGATCTAAATATCTATATATTTTTTACCATACCTACAATTTTCCAATTTGCACCGGGCAACGGCGGGCTGTGCTGCTACTTTGCCTTTTTCTAAATATAAAATCATTTGATTTTGACTTGAAAAAAACCTTTCATTTCAAGTCCTTCGTTTTATTGAAGCATACCTTCGTCTAAATCATTCTGCAAGCTTCCAGAAAGATGCCATTCTCTTTGATCAAGATCAGAAGGGCATTTAAGATGAAACATTTTCTCGGCTTACTTCTTTATGAGATATTTTTCATCTCAAAATCAGACATTACATTCCATTATTTTGTTTACTGCTGTTTTGCGGCATATTCCGTAGATCCAATCTTGGACACTGAAGTCATGAAAAGAAAGTTATCTACTTCCTTTAGAAAAGCGGGTAAAAAATCGGTGAATAGTTTACAGTAAGATTTCTAACAGAAAGATTTCTATTAAAAAATAAAATCAGGTTTATTGTCCACGTCTAAAACATTTTTTCTTTTCAAATGCTATTTTATCATCATATTTCGACATACGGCATATTTCTTTCTGTAAAACTAGTGTGCCAGTGCGTTATTAAATAACGGATTTGGATATTCAAAAGTTAATAAAATAGTGTAAATAAAGAAATATTATAAAAATTTAAAATATTTTTTGAGGGAATTGACACATATTTATAAGTACAAGTGTGCATATATGTTAAAATAATAGGTTCTAATATCACAAACGTTGATGAATTTGGTTGATAAAAATGTATATTGTCTAAGTAGAGTGTCTATAGGTCAGTCGGTACAGCACAGTAGCGCAGTAAATTGGGGTTGAGGAGCGGCCTGCACTGGGTTGCACGTGCCAGGGGGTGGGCATTTTAAGGAGATTAAAATAGAAAATAGAAAAAAAGAGTCGGTTATATTATTTCTACATTTTTAAAATAAGTTGAATTCTACGTTTTTTGTTTTTGTTTTGAGAAATGTATGGTTTTCATTGTCGACGACTGTATATGTATACGAGAGTGTGAACAAATAAAAGTCTAGGACAAACAGCTGCAATCTAAAATTAGATCCTTGATTGTAGTTTCATGATAAAATATATTTTGAGGGCTTTTTGGAATTTTGAAAATTACCAGATCATCAACACTTAGAGGCCGGTTTCAAATATTAAGACCCCGCCGAGTGGCAAAATCAGTTGCTACGCCACTGGTACAAAATTTGGAATAGAAATAATGAATGTCATTTGTGGGCCTGATAACAGTTTCTTTTATTTGAAAAATCTTGAAACAAATTTTCTGGGTTGTTTACCGCTATGTAAAAGCATGTGGTAGAGAGAGAGAGAGAGAGAGAGAGAGGGAGAGAGAGAGAGAGAGAGAGAGAGAGAGAGAGAGACAGACACAGACACAGACAGACATACATACATACATACATACAGACAGACAGACAGACAGAAAGAAAGACAGAAAGACAGAAAGACAGACAGAGAGAAAGATATATAGATAGATAGATAGATAGGTAGGTAGGTAGATAGATAGATAGATAGATAGATAGATAAATAGAGGGTTAGATAGATAGATAGATAGATAGATAGATAGATAGATAGATAGATAGATAGATAGATAAAACCTCTTGAAATTAGTAAATGCTTAACGAAAAAAAGAATTTTCCTATACAGGTTGAACAAAAACCATCCTCGAAATATTTGACACCAAAGAGTGCTTTTGTGTACAACCTGCATATCAATAAATCCTAACATATTTTTCTTTAAAGCTTTAATACTTAATTTTCCCCATTTACTAATGTTCACATTTTGAATTCCTGTACGTGCTTTTATATAATAACTTATACATAAATTCCATTGCTAAATCAAATATCCTGCATTGATCAACACTTCACGTAAACTGGCATGCGTATATAGATATAGAAAATCGATTTTTCTACTTGAACTGCACACACGCACACGCATACACACATACACACACAAACATATATATAGTGCAAAAGCCCAACATTTCATCCCTTAATAAAAATGAACTTGAAAAAACTCTAATATATATCTATATATCTATCCCTCTTTCTATGTCTATCAATTTATCTATTTATCCACTTATGTGTAACGTTACTCTCCAGGGGGGCTTGATGCGTTGGTCAGCCCCTCACTCCTTCAGCCCCGCCCCACACGACCACTCCCCGGGGTCCGTTCCCTTGCATTTGCTCACCCTTTTCTTCCGCGGGTGAGATACCTAAGGCTGAGCATACGTCGGCCCCTTGCAGTCTCTTCGGCGGGCGGAGGGGCTGTCTTTCCAACTCCCCCTTCACTTGGCTCCTCAATGATCGTCCAGTGGTTATGGTGTGTATGTTTGTTAGTATGTGTGTATGTCATACTAATGCGTGTGCGTGTATGTGTGTGCAGATTGAAATCACAACAAGCTAGATAATTTCTTTGGTATCATTTTCTTTCTCTAGTGTTTTATTCACGAACAAGCTTTTCTTGAAGAGAGAAAGAATTGTCATTTGTGCGCTACCCCTTCTCCCACACGGGGGCGGGAGGTTCCGTCACCCCCGTCTGGTTGACAGATAACTCTCCTCTCTTAGTTTCACTATTACTTAGTGTATATATAATAACATCTTCTCTTTGTTCAAATCACTCCCATTGTTCTAATAAAATAACATACCAGGAATTTAATCAAATAACATCCCGGATAACATCATTCGTTCCCATCTATTTTATCAAAACAACTTTGGTACACAATGGTATTTTTTCTGACCTATTAATTTTTCCTAAATTATCTTTGTTTAAGTTTTTAGCTTCAAATCTATAGATCGAGGATCGAATCCCATCTGTCCCACTTATTATATTACATATATATCTATCTATCTCTATCTATCTATCTATCTATCTATCTATCTATTTATCTAATAGAATTAGAAATAGACCCCAATAAACAAAATAACGACATCCTGTCTAAATGTACTAAATAGAACTCAGTAAAAATAATTGAAACAATAGAAGCAATGCACTTTAGATCAGATAAGCCTAACTTAAATAAAATTAATTTTATACATAGTCTTAATATTTCATAATTTATTTAATCATTAACCTACATATATCCTATGACAGCCTCATGTATATATATATAGATAGAGAAAGTGAGAGAGAGAGAGAGAGAGTAGGGTGTTTGTGTATGTGTGTATGTGTGTGTATGCGTGCGTGCGTGCTTCGACGCGTTCACGTACGTGTATGTATCTCTGGTGATATATGTGCTTCTACACCAAATACGTTTTTGCTCATGGCCCTATGCGTGTAGACATTCTATCCACCTTTCAGATGCTCCCTGCTTTCTGTACTTCGCAGTTCTTCACGGACACCACTCTGTTGTTTTCCTGTTTCTTTCTTTCATCCGTTGTGTCAATAGAATGATTCCTCTGATCCTACTTTCTCTGATCCTTGCTCAACACCATAGCTATCTTTGCGAAGTAATATAATCGATGCGATTAAAGACTCGGGTGAAAATATTCCGAAATGTTGAGGCAGAAAAAAAACAAACAATATAGTCACTAAATAGTCACTAAAAAAACTGGAAGATCGTATTTGGTTGGTAAAATATTCTAAAGTGGTATCATTTTGATTTGGTTTTACTAATGACCTTTTCCAGTATTTCCGATAGGGAATAAAGAGAATTATGTAATTGCCTTATGTTTTAAAATTGATTTTACTAATTAATTGTTTTCTTTATTTCAGATAGAGAATAAACATTAGGATATTTGGTTGTTCTGATAATAATGTCCGATTATAGTGGTAGGTTATTAAATTGATTTTATCATTGTTTGTTTTTATGTTTCTGATAACGAATAGAGATTACAATAATATGCTGTTCGAATAATAATACCCTATTTTAGTTTTTATTTTTAAGAAATTGTGCTTCTTTTTGTTATGACATTATATTATCATATTTGGATATTCGGATTGATTTAGTTGGTATGTTTTTAAATTGGTTTAAACTAATAATTTTTAAATATTTTCGTTGGAAGATAAACATTACTTAATCATGCCATCATCCCTAAATCAACTCATTTCATAAGCATTGGAAACATATAAAAGAAGACTCCCGATTATTCAAGATTAGAATAAGATTATTGTTTGAAATTATTGACGCACAGTAAACTTTTTAACACATGATATTATTCTTGTTTCGAAATTATAGATGCAAACGTTTTTTTGGTGTTAACTTATCACTATGCAGTTACTTTTTGAACGCAAGATAAGATTCTTGTTTCGAAATATAGGCGCACATTAACTTTTAAACGCATGATACTATTATTTGTTTAAAGTAATAGGCGTACAGTAAATATTTGAATGTTCTGTATCCACTATAGAATTGATTTGCAAAAATATAAATAGCTGCCTCTAACCGTGTAAAAACAAATTTATTTTACTGGGTGCAAAATATTTTACGTTTGAGAATTGAAAGAGTAGGTGTACAAACGTTAAACTGGCGAGAAAAGAATAATCGTTTGGCCTAATACATTTTACATATATCTCACTAGAGAGGTTATTTAGTCAATTTAGTGGCAGATGTATTTTGCCTTTTGTACAAAGATTAAGTTAGCAGAATTAAATAACTCAGTTTAGTGCAATAAAATTTCTTTGTTCTTTGTGATTTGTTTCGGCAGCAGACAGCTATCTTCGAGTCTCCACTTGCTGATCTCACTTACCACTTTAGCTCCAATATATAAATGACTGTTTAAAAAGTTGATTTAACAGTATTTATTATGTGTGAATATTATACATTCTGATATTGGTTGGTTTGTTGGTTTTTCCCTTGTATGTTTGTTTCCATTAAAAGTTTGCTTATTTGTTTATCGAATTAGTTACTTGCTTGCTTAGTGGATAGTTGATTGGTGGATTGACTTGGTTGATCGGTTATTCGTTGTTTTTTTTTGTTTATGTGTTGGTTACTTATTTGAATTATTTTTAGTTAATTGGTTAGTTTATTTATGGAATTCTGGTATTGCTTCAAATGCTTAACCAAAATCATTCGGCCATGTTCTAAGTGTTTGTTTTTAGACTGTTTTTGGTGCGTGTAACTCCTTTTTCTGCAAATTAATTATAATAATCTACATATCTCATGAATCCTTCATATAGATATCTAAGTTTTTGTAATGTATTCATAAGTATTGTGTGTTATAATATACTGAATCCCACTTGTCGACACAATAATGTCACCATTAACTGGTGGTCAGTGTGGGTGTTGAAATTGGTAAAAATATCAACGACGCAAGCCGCCGAAAAACACGTATGCATAGCGGAATAACCCAAATCTAGCCACGGGAATATATGTAAACCCTGGGATGGTCAGTGAAAGAAGGGGAATAAAAACTAAGTCTTTCGAGTAAGACGTCGTAAACATCTTTAAACGTCACACCTGGTCTTTACGTTGTGTTCATTCTTTCGTTAAAGCCAGTCGTACATAAAGACGTAGACACAAAGGAATGAAATGAACAACTCCACTCTACGATAAAGTATGTAAAAACCCTATAATCAAGGTAGATGGTCGTCTACTCTAAGTGACGGGGCTATCAACACTCCTCCTCGACAACAGAAAGAGAGGAACCGTCAAAAATGACACGTCAACTCCAGAGCTTGTGGGAAAGTTATCTTCAGAGCTTTTGGAAACGGTTAGGAAAATGTGAGTACTTATTCCTAACATTTTTTCAACCGAACAACTTTCGTTTAAAACCTTCTTCCCTAGGTCCCCAAAATCGTATATTCCAGTACCGTTATGGTACATGTGTAATGTTAGAATTCAAGAACTAAGTTAGAAAATGTAAAATGCAAGTCTTACTTGGAGTAGGATTTAGTATAGTACATACCCACACTAAATCTAGCGAACCCTAATTTCAGACCCTGAAAGTATGATTTCGATTCTGTATTAAGCGAACTGTTTAACAAGTACAATTTATTGTATTCATTTTTTTTAGCAAAAGCATAATGCTTCAAAAAGTTTTATCTTAAGCCATTGGAATATCTATTGGGAGTAGATTTTATCCACAAGATTGAAAAGCTTTGAATAAATAAGATTAAGCTGACACTGAATTTTTAAAAAATGATTATAGACGTCTTAATACTGAGATCTGATTATCCCATCATTGCATTTGGGCAAGTATTGAAAGGCAATCGATTAAAATAACGAATGCAGTTGTGTTACAGCACACTGAAGATTCATATGTCATCAAATCCAGCTGGCTGATTTCGGAATCAGGGTTGTCAACCGAAGTCTCATTGATTATGCATATATGCGCACAGTGGCGCCTGTCATATGTTGGTGAGAGAATGGTCTCTGTGTACGGGCCAAGGAACAGAATAATCCCAGAATGAATGAGATCATGTGTAGGGAACGAAAGGCGATGAAGAGGTGGATGGTGAATTAGGATTTAGTGAAGGTTGATGAAGAGTGTCGCACGAGGTGGAAGACAGAATAGAATCGGAAAATGATTGACGATTCTGACATAGATGAATCGAAAGAGGGAAGTAAATTACACACACACACACACACACACACATACATTCTCTCCCACATACATACATATAAGCACTCAATGCAACGCTCGGTGTCTGATTTCGATTCTAACAGAGTGTAGGTTTGTTGGTATAAGTTGTACTTATAAGCCGTAATAAGGACCAAATTAGTCGCAATTCTGTTTACAATTTGATTTAGGTTCCAACAAACAAACTTATCAACCAAATCCAACTAAACCAATCATCTACCCAACCAACCAAACAACCAATCAACCCAATCATGAAACTAACTTACTAACCAACCAACCGACCAACCAACCAACCAACTAACCAACCAACCTACCAACTAACTAACCAACCAACCAACCAACCAACCAACCAACCAACCAACCAAGTACCCAACCAACCAAACAAACAACCGATCAACCAACTAACCAAATGACCAAGAAATAAATAAACAAAAAATAATCTAGCAGGCAATCAACCAATAAAATAAACAACATTTTAAGGTTTGGTAGAGTTTAATTGTACCTAAGGATGAAAGCAGTGAGCCAATCAGGAACGATAATTAATGCAGTTTGATTGACTTGAATTATTATTATTTATCTTGCTGCCGTCTAACTGAGGGAACTACACTCAGTTTCATGGATTTTATATTAACATTGAAGTGCACCCTGACTGCACAACTACTACTCCTACTATAAAACTTTTACAAGACTATTACATGCCTGGTACTTTTATACACAACTTGGTCTCTGTAGATTTTTTTCCGGACTGCTGCTTTCATCCTTATTGTTACCTTCACAACATTTCGGCCAATCGGAAGTCTTTACAGAATTTCGAACTTGACTTTATGAAGAGTAAGTAAGATTACCCGGACGCTAAAATTAACCATTTTGCTCATCGCTAGCACGTTAAGAATTGTGGTGATTATGCAGAAAAACACTTCCTTGTTTTAGTGGTAGCATCCTCGTCTTCGTAGCCATTAAACTTTTATAAAATGAAACTTAAAAATTGATGTCATTACTTCTGGAACGACACCCGTATTCTATCGTGCAAAAAGTAATGCCTGTTATGCAAATGTTCATTGAGAATGATGGTGACTATATAGAAAATTAGACTCTCGAAAAAAAGGGACTCGTTTAACTAGTATCAATTCCGTCTTCGTATCTCTTAAACTTAAAAAATAGAAATAAAAACATTAGTGGCATTCTTTTTAGAACGAATGTTGTATCTATTGCGCCAAAAGAAATGCCTTCTATGGAAATATGCATTGAGAATAGCCATGTAGAAAATTAAACTCTGGAGCAAAAAAGGCACTCTTTTTAATAGTAAAACTGCCGTTTTTGTATGTCTTTTAGTTAAAAAGTAGATTTTATCTCGAGAAGCATCCTCTCATTTTCAAATATTGTTTGCCATATGCTTACTATGATTTGTCTACGATATTTTAAAGTAAAATCCCGCTTGTCATATCTTTCACATATTCTTAAAAACGTTATTTTCTAAAGCATAATTTATCCAATTTTTTTTTACAATGGGGTCTTCGAAGAGGTCATCGAAACAGCAAGACATTGAGAGACAAATAAATAATGCATGCAGGCTTTTGTATATCTTGCATGCAGGCGCTTATTAATACATATGTAAATAGTGAAGAGTTTAAAAATGAGAATAATACAGACGTTAATATAAAAAAAACTATCATGGGCATTAAAAAAATGCATGGATAGTTATTGAGAATGAAAAAGAATGCAAATCTCTATTCAAAGGGACTGAACGAATGAGTCAGTCCTCTTGATACATCGCCATCTCTCATTCAACTCATCTTGAGTGCTGACTTGACATGACTGCGAATCGAAGGTGAAAGTAGAATGACGTCAATAATAAGTTCATAAATTAAAAAAACAAAAACATAGTTCTTATATGCCAATAGATTTTTCAAATATTATTTTTTGCTTATCCATTTTTAACACTTTTTTCTCTTGATAGTTTTACTATTTGTCGTTGATACATGCAAGTGATTACAATGATGAATATTTTCAAATGTCATTAAAAATTAATAAATATGTGGGTTCAGCTTATACAAACTTTTGCAATATCTAATAACATTTTTAGTTTATCAGCACCCAGTAAAGACATACATCGTTACATATAGCTTACAGATACAACAGTTTTTGTCACTCTGAATTTGTCATTCTGTGACCTACACTTTATTTGGTCGATAAAGATTGATAAACGAATGCCAATACTCCCCTGAACATCATAATATACGATGCAAGCAAAATATCTATATCACTGTATAATTTCATTCTGTGACCTACATTTAATTTGGATGGAAAAATAGAAAATTGAATGCCAATATTCCTCTGAACATCATACTATAGACTGAAAGTCCCTAAACTTATATCACTCTAGATTTTTCATTCTGACACTTACAATTAAACTACGTCTGTCACGGTTAATGTAAATATTATGATTAATGCTGTAATGTTATTATTTTTGTTATACATCATCGGAATGTATTTTCCATTCTTCTAACACACACACACACACACACACACACACACACACACACAAAAAAAACCCCGCAGA
>JAYKTE010067547.1:0-14442 GCA_036873565.1 Xipholeptos notoides
AGTGAGACTTATGACACAAAATGCAAGCCAGACACTCTGGCGCCACTGGTCGTTGCGGGTGATTTCCCAGTTTCGCTCTTCTTCTTCTTTTTTTTTTCTTCTTCTTCTTCTTCTTCTTCTTCTTTTTCTTCTTCTTCTTCTTCTTCTTCTTTTTCTTCTTCTTCTTCTCAACCGTTTCTCATATTGAACGCCAGAAACCATACCCAAGCATTTCAAGCTGACATCATTATCACGTGACACTTACAGAAAACTTTGAAAAAACAACTCCAGAAACTAACAAAAAAAAAAAAACCCAGCGAGAAATAGAAAGATGAAAAATCAACAATCAATCAATAACTGAAAAACAAACAAGCAAATACATTCTCAAATAAATAAATAAACGAATAAATAGAACGTTGCCTCGCAGGACATGATTATAAATCTGACACCAGGAAACCCTACAATAGTGGCCGCAAGCAATAAATCGAGGACATCCTATACTGTAGGTAATGTAGAGACTGACACGATTCGAACAATTATTCAACCTGGAAAATCACTAAATATCAAATAACTTCCATATTTAACGATAAGGCAATATTGAAACACGTGTTATATATTAGCAAAGAATAAGTTTTATTGGAGATTTACTGACTGTTTAGTGTTAACCGAAATTAATGGATATCCTACCGTTCCATTCCTAACGTAAATCGAAGGCAAAGAAATGAACGAGATAGTTCTGAACATCTGGGATATGAAAGAAGTGAACTAAAGTTTTAAATCATTTCTTGCAAAGAAAATACAAAACATAAGGTTTTTAATTCTTGATATTGTATGACTAGGTTTTGCGATATTTTGACATTTATATGCGGTTATTTTTCGGCCATGCTTTTCTTGTAGAAAGAATTTTGACGCTATGAATTTAAGAGAAAAACGAATGACATCAAGAAAATCAGTGGCCTATTCAATTCTCTGCAATAACATCTTGGAAATGACTTCTAATATATACTACCGTTCGGGAGTAATTGTTTTTTCCTTATCCTGTCCGCTGGCGAATGCTGCTGGTAGCGCTTAGGATGTCAGTACCGTCTTAGCCACCGAAACTGTGTTATCACTCATAGTTGGCGGCTGATGAGGACATGATTATCGCACGCTGTATGTAGAAAACACGTAGGAGTGAGCACAGAAATCACACCTTTATCACGCTCCAACATGATTTAAACTTGTAACAAATTGTAATATATAAATCAAAACCTATTTATAAATGTAGGTTCTGTCTGTGTCTGACAATGTTTATCTCCTAACTCAGACAATCGAACTTGGCAAGTGAGGTATCAGATAAAGTACATAAACTCTTGATCGTTCAGTGTATTTACTTTTTGCATTGAAAATGTTTGAAAATATTGGGTTTAAGTTTACTAATCAAAGTATTGAAATCAGGGAAATTGCCGAATAATCACAATGGTTAAGAATGCTTAACATAGTTTAGAATTTTCTGCCCCTTTTCAACCATTAAACGAAAGATCAGTGTTCAAAGTTTTTATTTGTTAAAGGTATTGTGATCTTAAATCCTTTAGATACATGACTGAAAACTCTACATGGTAAAAAGATTATTTCTTAATCATATGTTTACAATTTCATATGGTTTTTCAATTAATGTCCGTTAGTAGGCCAATGCTGTTTATAAGGATGATCATAATAATTCTGCAATTATCTAGAGTGTGTTCTATGATGTTCTGAGATTATTATTGTAAGAATGCATGAAAAGATACTCGTTTTTTTAAAATAAAATACTTACTATAAATTACACAGATAACTTGTTAACATCTGGTCAGAACAAATCCACTAGTAAAAATACATTTTTTTAGAAGGACAAATAAAGCCTAGAATTTTTTCTAAATAATATTTTTTCATCAACACATAACTTAAAAATATTTTTAAGACATTTAAAAAAATCTATTTATTAGATATGTAAGAGAATTTCAGAATATCTTATTCTATTTCTATAATGGTTTTTCGGGATCCTTGGGATGAAGTTTAATAATTTGTACAACTAAGAATGACAAGGATGTAGATAGCAGTCCGAAAAATAGCTGTACAAAATATGTCTATTATGTCAACAATTGCGAGACCCCTGAAATAACAAGTACGTATCCTGTGCCCTTTATGTTTATTCTAGGGAGAAACAAAACGCAGATTTTTTATTTGAATTTTTTTATTTATTAAAGGAACTATTTTTATTGCCCTCACGGGATATCATTCTGGTTTCTCATTGGGGTTATCCAAAGGATCCACATCAAATGTATATCCATTGCACACAATCCCACGCGCGTCTATCACATTTTGGGTCCAGTTTCATAGATTATTTTTTAAACAAAATTAATGAAAAAAAAATTAAAAAAAAAAGAACACGTATGAAGAGTTTAAAAAAAAAGTTTTTTGAGTAGTAAAAACAATCCATCAATACAATCACTAGATATCTTAACCAACTGTTAAAAAATCAATTTTTTTTTTGAATTCCAGATCCCACTTTGTCGTAAAAATATAAATAAAGATATTTTTCAAGGTGAATCTCTAACAAAATTAATATTATTAATGCATCTAATTAACCAAAATATCTAATTACCTAAAACAAAAACAAACAAAAAATTATTCTAATTACAGATTTTTATTCTCATTTATCTTTATAGATAATAAAAAAATAAACCATAAAAATCATCTTAAGTTGTTTTTTTCTTCAAATCTTTATTTTTTTGTCTTTACAAATATATATCATTTATCAAAGTAAAATTTTAAAGTAAAAAATTATTGATGTTCTACTGTATTGAGAGAAGTGTGAAGTAAAGGAATTTAATTGATTTTCTGTTTTCTTAAAAATCTGGAATATTTTAATTTTTATACTTGCTTATAAAGAAGGGTAATACAAACTGGCTATAACATAAAAATAGATCTGGTTTTTCGTGTGTTTGTCACAGTCTATAAAAGTGTCTATCAGTAGTTATTTGAAGTGTTATTCAGCATTAGTTTCTATATGTTAAAGTTAAAAGTAGTGTTGATTTCTGTTTTTTGTTTTTTGGATATTATGTCATGGTTTAGTTTTCAAATGTAATTGTATAGTAAAGTGATCATTTAACCGTGATCCTTTTTTGCTGTGTGAATTAGCAAAGGCGAGGCACTATGAATTTTTTCTTTAGATAATTTCTCATTGGAATTCGGATAAGAATTTTGACTTTTACTTTAACGAATAGGAGAGGCAGTTTCACATTAGGAGTAGCACGTATAGAACCTGGGTAAAGTCGGGTGACCGAAAGCTTGTTCCTTAAATAAAAATCTTATTGATTGTCTAAATTTTGTTTATTATCTTTAGTAAAAGAGGCCAAATTATAGTTTTATTTCGATATTCTTTGAAGATGAATGAACGACTTTAGAAATCTGGATTCTGTAAACATTATCTTTTTCTAGAAAGAATGTCTTTATGAAAAACAGTTCAATATTCTAGACAGAATGGAGACAAAGTTTAACGCCACGACAACGATGAATCACTCAAACGAAGAATATCGATGCTGTGGAGTTTTTGTAATTTTAATCAGAATAGACAATTATCAACTATTTTCAGGCAGTTGTTGTTCACCTTCATTGGCACACTCCAATCTTGTTAAAGATATATGGATGAGTTTCTATATATCAAAATAAAATTTCTCTAAAAATAAGGCTTTAAATCCTACTGAAAGGCTATACTACAACACTTAACACTCATACCCGTTAACCGAATAAGAAGAGTTTAACCCCATAGAACGAATTAAGGGTTTAGTTTGAAATTCTATGAAAGCTTCCAATTACAAGATGAAAGTTCGTTAATCTAATTACAATCAAAGAGGCCGGAAGGTATATTGACCTTTTCCCTCTGGGAAGTCGATTTGGCCCAGTGGATAGTCAGTTGGACTTGGGAATCGTAGTACGCGAGTTCGAATATCGGTCGTTCCGTTTGCGTTCATATTTGGACTAATGACCTTGGAAAAGGTATGAATCCACTTATTCCCACCAACTATGGGTTAAATAACGCATATTGTATTATTAAAAAAACTAAGCGCGGACAAAAAATAACGTTTACCAAAAATGATCGGTCTTTGCTTTAAATGACCTAAAATGCTTAATATGCCGTAAAACACAAACAAACAAACAAACAAACAAATTTTCCCTCTTTTCTCACTATTTGCCTATTTTCGTGTAAGTCGTTCTCCCACAGAGCACTCGTCTTTAATACCCAGTGAACAAAGTAAATGACAGCAAAAGACTTATTTACTAGTCCCTAAGACAAGCTACTTTAACGTTGGAAATGGATCAAGTCGAAACTTGATAAATTGCCTTTAACACCAAGATTCAGATTAATAATGGACATCGCATTTCTGTATTATTGAATTGACACAAAAAAGAAGCTATAATCATACTCCTATAATAATTCTTTTCACGTTATGTTTTTTCGTACTAATAGTGTTGGGAAAGGTATGAATCCCCACATTCCCTCCGGCTAAGGGTCAAATAGTGTAATTTGTGTCATTAAAAAAACTGTGTGTACAAAAATTAACGTTTGCCAAAAATGATTGTTCTCGGCATTAAATGACCTAAAATGGTTGATATGCCGTAAAACACAAACAAACAAACAAACAAACGTTATGTTTTGCTGATTTTGTCTCTCTCATAAATGATGGATAATGCACTCATCAAAAGGGTTATCAGTCAGTCGGACCATTACCGAGGGCCGGGCACTGCAAAGGGGCCCGCCTGTCTACCAATAAAATTATCAAGGATACCCTTGATATACACTCTAATACATGCCTTCTGGCTTGAGTTACTCCGCTTTACCTGCGCATCTAATGGCCGGAGCTGACTACTGGGCATAGTTAAGCCAATATGCACAGATCACCGGCCGCACAGTAGTTGGCATTTAACTGTAAAAAATGTATTTTTTGTACGAGAGCCCATAACATACTCAGTTCGTCCCCGCACTCAACATTTATGAGAGAGACAAAAATTTAAAACGAAATATCTGGAAGAATATACAGTAAAGAATATTATGTTACATATTTTCTGTAATCCATTCATGTTGTTAAATTTAAAATCTTTATACGTTAGCACAAGTGAGTGTGGGGAAGTCGATTTGGGACAATCGGTAGGCAGTCGGACCTCGGAATCGTAGTACGCGAGTTCGAATCCCAGTTATTCCGTTTGCGTTCATATTTGTACTGTTGGGAAAGCTATGAATCCCCACATTCCCTCCAGCTATGGGTCAAATAGTGTAATTTGTGTAATTTAAAAAACTGTGTACACAAAAAATAATGTAAACAAAAAATGATTGTTCTTTTCATTAAATGACCTAAAATGGTTGATGTGCCGTAAAAACACAAAAAAACAAGTGAGTGTGACTGGTTACCGGATGTGCAATGGCCTGGTGATTGTTACGCTCCCTTCAGGAATATCCACCCGACTTTGGCGGGGTAAGAAATAGTTCTGCCAGTGGCAGGTGTGATAAGTAGATGCAGAAGAGTGAAAACAGGAGATATGGGGCTATACAGTCCTTGGCTGGAATGGAGCGGTCCTGCCACTTGTCACTCTCACTCCAGCGAAAGCCACTGGTTGCTAGACATGCAAGCGGTTAGTGACCCGTGTTAGATCTCAATGATAATAACAACAACAACAATACTAACCAAGAAGTTATTCGTATCATTAAAAAGTTACTTAATAATTGAATCAATGTCAATTGCAAAATTATAAAAATCTTTTTTTTCTTTAATGGGTTTTTCTAGTTAAGATTAATCAATTCTTGCTTCAATTTTTTCAAAACAATAACAAAAAAAGAATGAATCTTTGTCCTTTCAAAATTGTAGTCTGATTTTAATGAATATTTATTTTCGATCTTAAATTTAATAAGCAAATAAAATATCCCCGGGCAATAGCAATCTTTGGTCTTAGCTAAGAGACTGAAAAGCGATTTAGATGATATGCAAAATTATTTTTATTTAAAAAGAGATGAGTGAAAATGCCATTGAATAAATAAATAAATACAGTGACATTAATATGATTCTGAAGAATAGAACAGTGGGAAGGCGAGCTGTCTGCCCATTAGGAGATGAACTGTGAACCCAGAAAGAAACTCAGTTGGCGTTTACAAGCTGTCAAATATTAGATTTATAAATATTTGTGCTGGACGGAAGCAGGCGTCATTTGAATGAACGAGGTGCGGTGACAATCATGTGATATCGCAGCAAGACAAGAGGCCGTAAATATCAAGACCTGACGTTTGCGTGTGCGTCATATCCGATAACACGAGCAACGAGATTCTAAGTTGTTAACTAACTCGTGAACCGGACTCGGGGACACCAGTTCTAAACGTAGCCACCAGAGACCAAGTTCTCGTTACAGTTAAAGTTGTTAGGGAATTATTTGCACATAGTAAAATTTTGAAAACGATGGTATCACATTTGTGTTCTATATAGATAGATATATATATATATTACAAGATACAGTAATACAGAAAAAAATACAATGCTAACTATCTGAACCCATGTAAATTACATAGTATAGTATATTAAAATAAAATAAAAATAATACAATGATGGCTAGCTTGACCTATGTAAATTACATAATCGAGTATGATTGAATATAAAATAAAAAGTGATATTATAGGGACTTACAGAGCACAGTAAGTTAAGTTAGAATAAAAACAATACAATGTGATTAACTGAACAGTTGTTAAAATATTTATCTTACACCACGTGAATTGCAGGTTCGAATCTCACTTGGGGTTTGGAATGGCTTTGTGTTTAATCATAACGTTATGAATGGTAAGCATGTCACTGATGAGATCCAATGAGATCAAAACAGCTGTCCGGCACCTTGTTAAAAGTTATACAAGATTTTACGTTGAATCATAACGTTATAATTTGATTTAAATACTTATATATTTTTGGCCATACCAAATATTTTTGCGAGCAAAGCTAAGCTCTTCTGCTAGTAGATTATATTCATGGAATCCTTGTTTTCATCGGAACATTTTCTCTTTCATATAATTCTCTCTTTCTCTCTCTCTCTCTCTCTCTCTCTCTGTCAGTTTGACTTTGTCTCTACTTCTCTCTCTCCGTTTCATGTAATCCTTTTTTCTATCTCTCGCCATATATACACACTTACATAGTTTCTCTGTGTGTCTGTATCCTGCATTCACTTTCAGCTGTCTCGGGCAGATGATGTTCCGTAACTCGGGAGAGTGACTCATCTAGGTGAAAGGCAACACTGATTACAAAAAATCCCAGGGATATAATGCGCACATAAACATGGCCTTGTGCCTAACTTGGGTTGGTGTTCGACCAAGTAAATATAGTATCCTGCATACCCAACACTGACTTTCTCCCCATTTTTACATATCTTTCCCATTTTTTCTCTCTCCTTCACATTGCTCCCTTTCTATTTTTATGTCCCATTTCCCCTTTTCTCCCTCTCCTATCTCCGACCCTCTCTCCTACAGCTTCTCCTACTCTTTTTATTCTTCCTTTACTTTGAGGCCTTTTTCGACCTTTTTAGAATATACATATGCTCTAAAACCCTCACCATATCACTGTCCACATTCTCACTCACTCTTTCATTCACTATGCGTTTTCTCGCATTTTGAACTGATTAGTGAGTGGAACATCCAAAAGTAACTTTAGTCGTCCATTAGAGCTTAATACCAGACAGGATTAAAATATAATCTGTATCCAATTGACGTTAAAGGTGTCCACGCTAATGGTTTTGGATAGCCTCTTTGAGCTCCGATGAAGACATCTTTGTCGCCTGATTAGACGCTTGGATTGTAGTTGAGGAGAAAAATCGAAACACAAAAAGGCCAAAGAAGACGATAAAGGTTAGGGTTGAGAGGTAAATAAGTAGTGATAAAACTTACAATGTTTGGTTGTGGATATAAAATAACAACGATGACTTTTGGCCTATCAGGGAAGGGAGTGGAGGAATTGGATATGAACGTAGGAAAACAATTTTTATATTTCTTATTAAGTGAAAATCGTTATGCGTTATTTGGTTAAACTGGGATAATTTTGATTTTGTATATATTTAGATTTAACATATTTGCTGTCAGAAGCTGTGGGCCTAATGGTCTAGATGACATGTTATTTTTTAGTCTGTGATTTACACTTAAGGTGGAGGAAAAAAAGAAGCTAACGAATATTAGCTCTCCTAAACGCCATACAATATTTTCCAAAACACAGATTATTTAAACCTAAAATAAAAATTATTTAAATCTAAAATAAAAATAAAAATAAATAAATAAATATTTAGATGTAATTTACTGAAAACAATCTTTAGTTTTTGTGGACTCCCTTGTGTTACAAAATTTGCAACAACATTAAGTCTATTGCTGTTAAAAAAAATGGCACTTGAATTAGGAATCTTCATATCGAAGACGGGTGTATTCTATGAATTGAAAACGTGCTTAGCATAGCGACCTAGTTGTTAATACCTAATAATTCTAATTGATGATCATTTAGAGGTAATAGGTTCAATCTTTGCCGCAGGAATACCAAGTATACATTGACATAGAATGTCGATATTCTATCTCTGTAGAATAAGCAAATAGTTAAATTTACATTTCCAAGAAGGTCCCTACGTCCGGCATGAAGGTTTCAGGGTTCGATTCATACCCGAAAAGGGTAAAATGGTCCTTTCGGTTGAACATTCTTAGGGTTTCGACCAATAGGAAGAGAGGGTAGAATTACGAATATCTTGAATGAAAGTATAATCCATTTTCGGTCATTTAATGCTAAGGATAATACATTTTTCAAAACGCTTGTTTTTTCGTCCAAATTATCAACTTTTCAAGTCCGATATAATCTAAATCATACATCTTCTAAAAATATTTGTTCGAAGTTTCACTGAGCTACTGGGGTTTGAACTAGCAAATTATTATTCTAAGTTCCAAGCACTTACCTATTAAACCATGGGACTCTCATTATATGCATTTAAAAGCAATTGACATATTGAATTAAACTGTGATTAATACTAAGAAGTTTGCGGGTCATTTATCAAAAGTCCTACTGTCGGCTGAACAACTATTCAGCAACCATTCTCTCGACATGACTGAATTCATTGGCTCGAGCAGTTTGGAATTTCTTCATTAAATAAATTGCTCAATAAAGAGAAGATCTGTCTATTAAAGTGGCAAAGAAAATTCTTCACGAAAAGAATAGAATTAGTATCATATAGATTATTCAGCTGTTAACTCTCCTCTTCACTCGCTACGTCAGTCTCGATACTGTTCACCGTAAGGCTATTACTCTTTGGTAAGGTGTGAATCCTCTAATATATGCGTCAAATATTTCAACTAATATAACTTAAACAGAATAAAAATTATTGTTCCTTGCATTAAATGGCTGAAAATAAGCTACGTCATTAAACAAATCCAAACAATTAATGCATGAAAGCAAACTTTACTAGTTTATCTCCGGTTTATACGATTGGGGGCAACTACGCATCGGGCAGTAGATTAAGACTAGTACTTTGGAATCGTAATACGCGAGTTCAAATCTCAGTCGCTCCGTTACGTTCACATTTAAGCTGATATTTTTAGGAAAGGTGTGAATCTCTATATTTCCTCTAGCTATAGGTTAAATATTAGGGCTTGTGTAATTCAAAATGATGTGATGCAAATAAAAGATGCTTGATAAAAATGATCATTCCCGGCATTAAAGGACCCCAAAGATTGATATGCCGTAAAAGAAATCAACCAATTATTATACAATTATGGATTGAGTATAAACGAAGGCAATGGATTTCTCCGGTTTGTATTATAGAAAACATTTCAACAGATGCCATCTTTGGTTTTCTATAGATCATGAACAAATGACACTTAAATATCGGAGCGATTGTTGTGCATAAAACACTGATGATGAAAAAAAAAGTTCCATTCATCTAAAAGCAATCCTAATTCATCAATCCTCATATCATAAATCCAAGGACTACAACATTAACACTATCTTCCTTTAAAAATCTACATGATACACGAGTTATGGTCATATCTTTTAAAATCTATTACATTTTTTCGAAAAAAAGGGGGGAATATGTAAGTATGTATGAAAAGACTTTAAACAAAAACAAACAAGTAAAAGGCTTTCTGAAATTTTATACGAAGGCCATTACTAGAAACTATCAGATAAATAATTGCGATAATGTCATTTTTAAACTACCCCATCTACTTAATCTATTTTATTGGTTTTTATTATAAAAAAGAATGATTAATTAAGTTATCCCTCTATTCTTGAATTATTTGAGACAAGCAGATAACCATGCTTCATAAATAGTACGTTGATAGACTTGTTTTACTTACATTGAGGTTTAAAAAAAAATCCTATTTTGATACAACAGAGATATGCAAATACTTTGCTATAACTATTCTATTAGACACGTGGCCCTGTCACAATCAGATGATATGAAGGCTATCTGTGTAGTAACTATTACTTGTAAAAGTAGAAAAATATGCAATTTTTCAAGTATTCTGGAAGTATAGATCACAAACCATATTCAATTAGAATATTAGAATATTGATGGTTTCTTTATTATATTATCATAAACAGCATTTGCTCACGGAAATTAACGATGATAAATTAAAAATCCATATGATATTGTAAATGAAACATGAAAAAGTAACTTATTTTACGTCATTTTCAGTGATTTAAAAAGGTATCTAAGAGCATAATGCATACAAAGTTAAATCCAGTGTTCAAATCAAAACTTTATTTACGAATTACAATCTTTCGAAACCATTCATTCGTATTCTTCGTACTTATTCGGTAATTTTTGTGATACAAATGAAGAGGGACAGTCAGAAAACTCACCACGCAAATGAAAAATCTCTCCATTTTTGACCTTCCCTACTACTATAATATACTTGTTCATCGGTTGAAACGTGGTGAAGTTAACGATAAGAAGAATAAGGACAACAATTAAAAATCGCTACACCAATGAAAAATGTCCACAATTTTATCCGTCTCTACTACTATACATTGATGCGGAGTTACAGCGCCTGTTTAAATGTAAAGCTTGTTATTATATAGAACAGAAGTGGATGAGCTACTTGTCTGTTATACAACTTCTTACTACTTGTTTATTGGCAACTGGAGGTCAATTTGATGTAGGCTAACGATTAGAAAGCCTTGCTATTATCAAATAATAGTGATCTTAAACACGGTGTTCGATTAGTTGTTTTTTGCTTCAGAATTACTATTTCTCTTGGCATTTGAACTTAAAAATCTTAATGAAGGGATATTTACACTGCAAATTGCTGCCGATATTAGCGCGGTCGATTATTAGCTTCTGATAGGATTAAAAAGGAACGGCTACACGGCCAAGATAAAATCATTGTTTATTCTATTCATTAACTGTTTCCTGTTTTAGATGAGGAGGAAGCTGGCTGCTTTTTTTGCCCTTCGCATCGACCTCAAACTAAGATTGGCTGTCGATTTCTTTCGCAAAGCACTGAAAACTGGTGAAGGGGGTTAGCATTCCTTTCCTGACTCTAGGCATGAATTAACTGTAGCTTAAATACCTGTCCAAACATAACAACCCCTCGATCCTCATACTTATTGAAATCTTCACCAACAAAACTTAGAAGAGTTTCTTTAGCTAGGTGGCAAAGCGTATATACTAAAATTGTAATACATGAGTTCAAATTGTAGTCAAGATTAAGATTGAATGGGAAAATATTATGAATTTCCTCATATCCATAATTGGCTGCGGCTCCAAAAGTCGTTAACATTGAATATTTTTCATTTTGTGACCTACACTTAGGGTAGAAGAACGAAAATAGGCAAAACTGCCAATACTACCCTGAACATCATACAATAGGCTGTGGTCTTTACCAATTTAGATTTTTAATTTTGTGGCCTATACTTAGGCTTGAAGAACAAAAATTGGCAAACGAATGCCAATACTCCCCTGAACATTATAATATAGGTTGTGGGCCCAAAGATCTTTATTGCCTTAGATCTTTTATTATTTAAATATTGGGCTGGACAAATGGAAATAGGTAAACGAATGCCAATGCTAATCTGAACACCATATTTATTTTCGCTAAGCACAGATGTTGCATATTTGTGAGAATTTAATTTTAAAAACCCAATCTTTAATAAAACTATCATCGATGCAGTTAATATTGTTTCAGTAGAAAAAAAACTTAATTGTAACTGAAGTTTGCACAATTTGAGTAATCTATAAAGAAATTGGAAGGGCGCGTCAGCCGAATAATTATAAACACGATAATAATAATAAAATATTGTTTTATATTTTTCGATTAAGGGCAGGAAAGTGTTAAATTTTGATTTGAAATGCTATAATGCGTGTAAATGTTTATAGACACCCCCAGTATTTTTTTCGCTAGTGTTGGAACCTATGTATACCCCTTTGTTTATTTATATATCAAATAATCCAGCAGCTACGGAAGAAAAGCTAATCCATACAATGTTACTGTCATTTGTTCTCACTATAAATTACCCGCTAACAAATAATTCTATATTCGTTTTCCGTCGTTCAGATTAAATGTTATCGAATCGGATAGATCTAGCTGTTATGTCAGAAAGCCGAACAGAAGACAAACGTGTTAAGAAAGACACTATTACTCATATCAATAATAATCTCTAGGTGGAATGGGCAGAATCCATTGAATGTTATCCTGGTGTGTATGTGGTACTTTTGGCACCATTCTAAGAGCATCGAGTCCATTGTTGGAGTTTTTGGCGTGACATCGTGATGCAGCAATCATGATGGACGCTAAATAGATGCCGGATGATCCGTCCCTATCGGTAACTCCAACCAAAAGAAACTGGTCATCATTATCCTGCCAGTTCCCCATGGCGTAATTCTGCTTTTGTACAGAACCGGAACACAAGACTATAAATCTAGAGAAAACCTCTTAATACGAATCGCAGAGCGGACATTCCTTTTGGGTTAGGGCTTATACTGCCAATGCCAGACAAAGGACATCTGAGGGCAGGGGGTGGGGAGAGGAAGAATGAGAAATAGTTTCGGGGTGGGAAATGGGTGGCCATTAGAAAGATCGAAAAAGAAACGGGGTAGAAAAGCGGAATGGTTGTTTGATGTGAATAGATACCTTCGCTATATAATCTATTATATGTTTCGCTTCGAAGTCAAAGAAAGAAAGAAGTAGGAAAAGCAGAAAAGACAAAAGAAAGAAGATAATGCATAAAAAAACAGAATGAAACTCGAAATGGATGGCAGAAAGAGGAAATAAAGAAAATAATTAAAGAAAAAGCAAACAAGGAAAGAAAAAAGTAGAAAAAATAAATGAAAAATAAATTAGGAAAAAGAAAGATATGTTATAAAAGAAAGATAGAGATATTAAAAGAAGAAGAAAAACGCAATGTAAAGAAGGATGTAAATTAAAAAAACGAAAATAATATGATAAGAAAACTACATAAGATGAAAATAGATGAATAAAGAAAGAAATAAATAAAGAAAAAAGGAGCATAAGTGAAGATACAATTTAGGAAAGAAAGGGCGAAAGAAAGAAAGGAAATAAAAAGAAAGGAAAAAACAACAGAAAAAAATGAAAATGAGTGGACGGTAGCAAGAAGAAAATGAAGAAAAGAAATAAAATAGAAATGGAAGAACGAAACAAAGAAAAAAAGAAGAATGAGAGAAAGAATGGAAAAAGAAGAAAGAAAGAGTAAAAGAAAAGAAAGAAAGAATAAAAGAAAAGAAAGAAAGAGAAAAAAAAGAAGGGACTGTAAGTGTAAAAGAAACGGAGAAAAAGAAAAAGGAAATCAAAATAAAAAAGACAGAAAATAAAGTAAAAAAGGAATAAAATAAAAAAAGGAAAAAGATTTAAAAACTAAAAATAGAAGAAAAAATATGAAAGAAAAATATAGGAAAAAAATCAATGGAGCAAAAATAAAATTAAAATAAAGAATTGAATGAATGAATGAAAGAAAGAGAATGAGAAAAAAAAAGAAATAATAAGAGTAGAATCGAGAAAAAGAATGAAAGAAAGAAAGAATGACAATAAGGAAAAAAAACAGAGGAAAAAACAAAGCCAAAACCAAAGGCTTTCAAACCTGTGGAAAACAAATGAAGCATGCATGGTCCCCCGTTTGTGCACAGTGAACCCGGCATAAAAGAAGAAGATTAAGTCCAACATTTGCCCAGCCCCATTTAGCCCCAAAAGCACTCAGGACGTCGAACCCTTGTTAAAATGAACAAACAATGCAGTTTCAAGCCTTAAAATATGTAAATTTGAGTTCAGCATCATGAAAATACATCAAATGTTGGTCAAACGTGATAAAATAGCCTCAAAAAGGGGTGTTTTTAACCCTAAAATAGCCCCTGGGATACACTCAAGAGTTATCCCGAAGTACAGACCATAACGATTATATAGAAATCACTTAGGTACAACTTTTCAGAAAGTTTTGT
>JAYKTE010067657.1:0-14441 GCA_036873565.1 Xipholeptos notoides
CCGCCATTTGCAATGCCTGTCCTGCGCATGCGTTGATTAGTTCAGGAACTCTGGGAGCGAGGCCCTTCTGCTACAGCATCTCTTAAAAAAAATTTAGTATCTCTATAAAATTGAGAAAGATGATTATTGAATTTCTAAGTTATGTATTTTATTTGTTTTCTTATAACTTATTATTTGCTAATATAGATGTAGAAGCTATATGGATAAGTATATGAAGATTTTACAATGTTACTAGAACATTTTTACAAAATTTTGCGGACAATGATCAACATGAGAGTTATCTCTAAAACAACTTGCGCTAATTTATTACTAGACTTTGGACTATTTCTTGTATCTGGTTAATATCTTTCATGCCTATTGGCTCTAACACACCAAAAAGGAAAATACATGATAAGTATAGTAGTTCTAAATCTCTAAATAAATGCCATGAAGAATTGTTTGTTCGTTTTACCACATATCTGTATGTTCGGCCATTAATGCCGAGAACAATTGTCTTTGATAAAGAGTAAGGTTATATTATACATATTTTAATTTTATTGATGATCGGTGATGATTCGTTTTACATTAATAAAATATCAGCGTAAAAGCTGTAAATTTAAAGATAATTTTAGTCAAAGATACCGAAAATGTTACTAAATAAAGAATAAAAAGTGTTCAGAATTTTAATCATATTTGGACTGAAAGTGCGTCTCATTAGGAGAGTTAACACTGCTGTGAGAGACAGGTTTCCTACTTCGGCTCTCATTAGAGAATTGTCTCTACTGCCTGTTATTTTTGGCAACAATCTGAAAGACAAAACAAGAATCATTGTTGCAAAACTGAGGAATCTCTTTTTTTTATCGATTTTCTAAGGTGTTTGTTATTTTGATACTTTTTTAAAGATTTTTATTTTATGGACGAAAATGTGGGAATCAACTCCCCTGTCATTTTTACAAATCACGACCGCATGCGATGTGACAATTTGACAAACAGTAAATAGAAACCAACTCTGAAAATACTAAAATAAATATCCAGTAAAATGACTAGAAAGAGACTTTAACCGTTGAAGTTCATTTTACATAGATATTTCCATGACATTCCTTCCATAATGCATTATTCTTATTAACCCTTTGGACCTTGAAAGGCCGATGTATCGGCCTCTCAAGTTCCAAATTCCTTTATTTACTTTAATTTTAACTATTAAAAGTATGCCTGCAATTTATTAAATATTTTTTAGCGATTTTTTTCTGAAATCAATATTTTGACCTGTGGTCTACAAACTAATCCGTAGAAAGGCTACACTATATTGCCGACCAACATGAATATTGCTTTTATTAAATGATACTGAAGTTTTCAATGATCAAAGAAAATTCAGTTGAAATAAATCAAAGCAAGATTACGTGTTCTTAATTGATTGATTCATTAGGTAAGTTTTGATTACGTTTATTCAATTTATTAATAGCACTAAAATTCTTACTAACTTGAAAAAATATAATCTATTTTACTTTATTGAAATGGCCACAGTTGTTCCAAGATGTATAAATACTTCAGGTGTAAATCCACGTTGTGTGAGTTATAGAGCACATTATCTGAACCACACCACACACTGAATCTTGATTCAAAATATAAATATGACGAAAATAAAAACCTGTAAACTGAATCCATAAAACTTTGTAACCAAGTTCCAAGGAAGTTAGATTGTTAAAATATGCAGTAGAAAATAAAAGCCTAATCTATCAATGTCAGGTTTCAACTACGTATTCTGAGCTTAACAAGAAAAAAACACGACCTGAGCCAAAAATAAGTTTTCCTAATAGCTAACTCGCTGGTATCAAGCCATATAATTTACTAGAGAGCATGGCAGGGATTTGAGCAGAGATTTAATGGATTAGAAAATAACACTTGTAGAACAAAAGAAGATAATTGTATTTGACTAGAAATAACATGCATATTAGTTAGCTCACAATGGATTAATCCTGTTCAATAAAACTAACACTAATAAACGTGTCTATACGAAGTCGAAATCGGTTGCAAACATTGATGAACTTGTCTCTATTCATATCAGACATTACTCGAACTAAGAGAGTTTTTGAAGTGTTCTCCTTGTTATAGAAATATTCTCAAGAACGCTCAAAATAATAATCAAGTGAATTGAAATTCGGAGAGTTAAGGGGTCAAATGTTGGGAATAATGTGATTGTGTAAACAATTATATTGTTCCCAACATTCCGTGAATTCGGAGAAAGTAGATTTTCTGGTATTAAATTACCAACTCAATAAGGGAACAGAAAAATCTATTTCTCAGGCTGTTTTCCGTATTTTTATCCTTGTTTACTTCAAAACATATTGGTCGATGAATCTTTTGTTTTACTTCTGGGGATCATACTCGGGACAGTCATGCTCTGATCGGGAGTTTTCACAGAACTTTAAATTTAACTCTTTATTCAACCTACGAGGGTAGACTGCCCTCGTTCCGTTAATCATGAACGGAGATGAGTGTTAAGTTTTGGATATGTATTTTTGGATGGGATTGAAACCCTGATATTAAGATAATGCTCACATAGAATGGTAGAAATGTCTTTATTTTGAGACCGCGTGTGGACAGAGTAAACATTTCGAAATCCTCAAAAGATTATTTCTTGGAACTTACGATCTTTCTGGAGTCGCACAAGGCTGCTGGTCGAATTGTTCATTCGAGGCGCCTTCATTGATGTTGGTTGTGTAGCCGGCCCCGAAGAAATCGTTACCTTATTGCGTTGTTTTTATGTCCCTTTCTTTATCGGTGGGTGGACGAATTTATACTTCATCTTCATGTTCTGCTCCGGTGGGCTGGAAATCAGAAGCTATTGGGAAAGGAGATTATGGTCAACCATCTTTAATCAACTCCTCGTCCACTTCTCACCCTTGCCCACGTGATACCTTTTTTTATATCGCCGGCTAGTCATCCTCCAGAAGAAGCCGAGAGGTCCCGAGGCCTGACGAACCGGTCTGCACCCCTAATGATATTACAACGGGTCTCCTGGCTACTCTTAATCTTAATATAAATTAACTCATCGAATAAAAACTAAATAGATTAGCTAGAGGACATCAATTTTGTCTCGAATCAACAAGAAGGGTGAGAGAAATGTTTATTTGCTTCTGTTAAGCATCAAACTTGATAGACAGAATCAATTAAGTGTTCGAATGTTCTGTGAACCTTTGCCTTTAATTTACGCGATAAATTATTTCTACAGATTTTTTTTATAAAAAAAAGATTTCATTTAAAGATTTTTTATTTTATTTTAGCCTCTAATATTACACCAACCTTTAAAAATCAATAATACTTAATAAAGACTAGTGACAATAATTGAAATAATTATTCTCTCTTGTTGGATTTATCCGAGACAGGATTATAGACGTAAAGATTACAAACAACCAAGACCAGAAAGATATTGATTAAAATCTAGAATCCTAATAGAAATTACTTAAGTGAGTTTACGATGAAGTATTTGTAATAACAAAAATTACTCTATCGTAAAATTTATCGCTTTAATGTTTCTATTTCTCCTCTTCTCATGCAAAAAAAAGTTTAATTTTACCCAGATTTTAGAATTCATTATCATAGAATGACAGAAAAGAGTTTACGGTGTTTTATTTTTAACATTCTGGTTTCCAAACATTATTTCCGAAGATTTTACGATAGGAATTCATTAGAAATATGTAGTAAGTACGAGATTCGTTCCAAAATTAATGTTTCTTATTTCTTATTCCGCTCCAATGGAAATATAGAGGTTTTCCAGGAGAAAGAAAGAGATATAGATAGATATAGAGAGGAAGGTAGAAAGATAAAGAGAGAAAGAGAAAAAAAAACAAAGAAAGAATTGAATGGGAAAATTGAAAAAGAGACAAAAGGAGCAAGCACTAAAGATCAAATATGTGATATATACAGGGAGTGTCATTGAAAACGGTTTCATTTTCGGGAAAGCAAAACTCTACGAATAGTTCGACACAATACTCAATGGAAGTAAGGAGTGTTCCAAAAACACCTATTTTTCGCGACTCCTTAGTATGTTTAATTAATGACAAATAAAAGAATATCTTATTCCATTGTTAGTGATGATTATTCGTAGACTACTCTTGATTTACATTTCAAATTTGCCTCAACTGGGAAATTTAAAACACCTATTTAATCAAAATAGACTAGTTTGTATTCTTGTGTACACTCGGTATTTTAAATATTAGAAAATGGCAAAAGGGTTAACCCCGTGACGGAGAAGGAAGCCTATATTGGTTAAATAAAAAAGTGGATAAAATCGACTACTCAAGATAGGCGGGTCGTTCAAAAAATAATGCCATCTATTTTTTTAAGTATTTTTTTTAAGTTGATGAGCTACGAAGACAGGAGCGGTACTATTAAAACGAGCGACCTTTTGTGCTCCATAATTCATTTTTTCTACACATTCCCCACCATTCTCAATTCTCTTTTGACAGCAATTTACGAGGCAGTCCCTTTTCGCGTCCGGGGCGTGCTTTTTCACTCATATCTGTCACCACCTTGAAATCAACGAAACCATCAGCTAACTGCGTTGATATTAACTTCATTGGATTCGTAAACGTTCAACAGATGCCAATGAATGTTAAATGTGTTAATCTTTTCTGCATATATTAATTGAATGACACATCTCTACTTCTGATGCATGTTCATGACAGAGGTGGGTTTCTTAGAGTCTCAACCTGTCAATATCTGCAACAGGGAGATGAAACTTTCAGGTTATGAATGCATAAGTTAGTTAATTATACCAATGCAAGTTGCAATCCCCGCTGATCAATTTGAGCAGAATAAAAAATAGGAGGCAATACGTTTGCAATGACCCTCGTATCTTATTCATGTATAGTAGCTTGGGTTCGATGTTCGTTCTACATAGGCATTTCGCTACAACTTATTTTGTCAAAACCGAATGGTTTGTCCAACTACTTCGATCATTTGGTTTCATCATGAAATTCAGATACTTTTTATACAACGTATCCGCCTTTTCTGTTATTAATGCCGGGAATAATGATTTTTGATTAGAGTCTTTTTTTTATATCAAAATATTTTTTTAATAACACAAGTTATGATATTTTACCCATGGATGGGAGGAATAAAAAAAAAGGGACGCCACCATTATTAAAGGCATTTACACACATGTGAATGTTGCTGAACGAGCAAGATTTGAATAAGTTCATTATCGATACCCCTCTCAGGCAGAAGAGGCTCGTTAACTCAGGGGAGTAACTCATCTAGGTGAAGGGCAACACTGATCACAAAATCCCAGGGATATAATGAGCACGTAAAAATGGCCTTGTGCCTAACTTTGGTTTGTGCTCGACCAAGTAAATATACCCTGTAAGTTGCTGTCCTGTCGGCTTTTGTTTTCTTCAACCAGTGTGTATTTTTGATACAAAAATGGATATTCGTCTCGTTCGTCCTCTGGTCCAGTTATCGGGACCAGAATTATCAGGGTAGCAAGGAATATAAACATGGAAATAAGCTCTTGAAGACATTATCTTAAAATAACTAAGCTATTTTGTTACGGTCTGGATTTCATTATAATAATCCAAAAACTAAGTTAGTCTAATTACCAAGCTTGTTTCTCTGATGGCTTTTTTCTGTTCGTCAGCTCATCTCTCCTGCCAAACAGGTAAGAGAGCAAGAGAGAAAGCTGGCTGCCTCAACTGTCTCACTTCATCTAAGATCACCTGACCAAAATATTGCCAAGTCATCTTTGCAATCATCATTAATGGTCCATTACCGTATATGTTCAATCCAAAACAAAAACATTTACAGAAAATTTTGATTTTTTTTACCTATATTAACTTAATAGAAATGATCAATTTAAAAAAAAAATAACACTCAGATATCGTTAAAATTAAATTACCCATTGGATATTATACACCGTACAAAAAACAAAAATCATAGTAAATTTATTTCAATCATGTTTCATATTAACTCGTTCCCTATTTCTTGTGTAATTTTTTTTCTTATTCTTTCCACAAGCAATATTCCCAATAGCAATTTTCTCTCTCCCCCTCTCCCTCGCTCTCTCACACACACACATTCTTCCCCTCTCTCTAGCTTTCATGGAACTTTTGAATAAAGACAATAAACTCGAACAATTGAAGCTTATCCTCAAGGAATGGGTAGAAGTTAAAATTTCCAAGAGGATAATATCAAGAAAGGAGGAGGTAATAACAGAAAGACTCTAAATGGGACATACCACAACTAATTTGTGTACCTGGTCAGGATTCTTACACAGTAAAACATATATTTAAAAAAAAAGCATTAATCTCCAATGGATACGAATACAATTTTAATAAGAAAGCAATATGAAAAATATTTTTACAAAGTGGAACCCAACAAGCTCTTAGAATTCCTAGAAGTAACATAACTATAATAACAATATATAATCCGAAACAGAAAAATCCCCTCCAAACGCACAGTATATAACTAGCATCCATCAAATTGCAGCATCTCCAGCAAAATTTTACCACGAATAGACATAGTTTTTAAACAAGACGAAACTTTATCTACAGCATTAAATAAGCCAAAAGGGTTTATATGCTTGTAAAATAAACTAACTAATCAATAACCTGTTTACCATTTCTCTTTATTTCATTTTCACATAGCTTTTCTATTGTTTTCTTGTTTTTTCGTACTATCAGTAAATATCGAGTGTTTATCTCAGTCTAAAATCAATAAATAATGCAGGAAATATTGTTTGTGTTTTAACTCGATAGAAAATGTCTTTCTCATGACTACTTCGGTTTTTCACTCAAGTGACACCTGTCAGCACATAACAGACTTGTAATTAAAAGTTTAAACGTGTATATCAATTCTCATAGTCTTGTATCTGCAAGGTAATTGCTTTCTTGTTCTAGTAGTAATGGTTCCGTTTGATAAAGAGTAAGATTTCCAATAATTACCTTGGGAGAAATCTTTTCTATTAGATATGTCAATTCAAATTTCATAATGACACGTCAAGATCCCCAGAACAATACTAAAACAGAAATTTCGAATAAAAATTAACTTAAATGAAACTTTAAAATATCATAGAAGTAAATATCAAATCCAGTAGAGCAAATTTATTAATTTTGTTTGATTTTGGTTACTAACGACATTAAAGTGTTTAATCGTCCAATCGCCCCCAAAAACAATTTTGGATAAATATCTTTCTTTTGTTGATATGCTATGCAAATAAATGAAAGATTAATAAGCATATTCATATCCTTCCCAGAGACTATTTTCTAAGATTTTCAATATAAATCATTTTTGTAATTGTAAGTATTGGTTTGATTTTGTTGAATAAAAATTAACAGAATGTATTAGAATCTATTGTGTATACCTAATGTCACTTGTTGTCCTTTTACTTGCATATTTGTTTTATCACTATAAACTATGCTTATCATAATGTATGGTGTGTGTATTTTCCAACGTAAATGGCTAGGGAAAGTTATCCAGGAACAGACACACAAGATTAGTAGACTTTACTGAGTATCGTCAATAATCTGGTGCAGCACCGCGAAGCATTCTACAGGAGCAGGTTACCACTCCTCTTCGGTAGTTACAAAATTACAGACCCCTCAGACAATGTTGTAGTTTTTACCCTCATCTTTGATGGGAGAGCCCAATTAACGTATTGGAAACTATCGGATCACTTTGTTGTTGTTTTTTGTGTGTGTGTATATTTGCTGAATTTCTGCATAAAAGAACAGGCGTTTGGTTTAATATAGTTTTTGAAGTAATCTATCCATAAATGTATCTGTCTTATATTTTGCGTGCCGAAAATACAAATCATTTTTTTTAATCTTAGTATATTTATGGATTAATACTCTATTCTAAGTAAATTACAACAGGTGAGTCCCTTTAATATTTTTAAAATGCCGTGTAAAGCATTGGTACACAAAGATTGAAATTACATGCATCCTTTTAGTAAAAACAATAACATGTTTCATTTTATACGATTAATCAATAACATTTATTTTACTTGAAAATCAAGATTGATTAAATCTTTTATATTTTCTATGCTAATTTATTTTCTACCTGAAATGAATCAAACAATCCTAATATAAAATGAAAGTGAAAATTGATTTTTAATTAATTCATTAATAACAATGGTGACAGAAAATGAAAGAAATAAAAACTGCATTGAACATTTTTTTTAATTATTAAAAAAACAAAAATTTACTTGAACTTCTAACAATACTAGCGAAAGAACATTTTTAATAAAATCTTCATAAGCGTATACGTATTTTTATAGTTTAAAACCTTTTAGTTGGCCGCTCAAATTAAGCTATTTTGAAAATTTAATGTTCTCAGTTATTAGTTGTTAATTGAATATAATTGAAATCAGAAATAATTAATTTAATGAGCATTTTCTAGAAGAGACTTGATCATTTATATTAATTGATTTTACTGCTGGATTCTTATCCAGACTCATATCAAATACATTTATTCAGTTTTTATAGTTTGTCATCGAAAAGTTACAAGTTCAATCCTGACGAAATTAAAAATAAAAAACAATAAAATAATCTTTACCTTAGCATTTCTAAACTGTTATATGTTGTATTGTTCCCATTTTTGCGAAATAATCTATTCTAAAAGAGTTTAATAAAGGTTCCGTTCAAAATATCGTAAATATAAACAATCCAGTTTAAAGAGAATCAAGTTCGATGTGTGTGTGTGCGTGTATACGTTTGTGTGTGTGCGTGTGTATACGTTCGTGTGTGTGTGTGTATGCGTTTGTGTGTGTGTGTGTATGCGTTTGTGTGTGTGTGTGTGTTTTGCGTGCGTGCGTGTGCTCATGCATCTTCTCATGCATCTGTGTGATTTTACGTGCGCGCATCTGAGTGTATGTTTTCCCATACTTATGTGTCTGCGTGTATGCAAATGTGCGTGCTTGCATCTGTGTGTTGTGTGTGCATATATGATTGTCCGTGTGTATTTGTGTGTGTGCATGCATGCGTTTGCTTGTGCATTTGTGTGACTGCATCTATAGGCATAAAGAGAGAGAAAATAACGTAGAGCATTTTTTGGTGTATTACTATTTTTTCTCGTATTTGTAGTCAATGATGGAACAGATGTTAAAAAAACATCTTTCTGTTTTGTTTTTTTAACATCTCTGATCTTACCAGTAAAACAAGAATCTGCCTACTAGTCTGAAGTTGAATTATTGTCTACTCAGTACAAAAATGTTGTATTGCATCAGACCTGTTGCCAAAAGCCATGGCCGTACAAAACAGGGGCGAGAGACAGGGGCAAAATAAATGCAAACCTTTGCCAACCCTCACCAAATTATGGGAAAACCGAATAGAAATTTCTGGCAAAGAAATGGGACGAGTTTTGCCAATATATTATGTTGGCTTCTAGGAAAAACAAACAGTATTTCTTGCAATTTTAGAATTGCTTGAATTTAGGTGTATTCGAGCAAAATATTCGTTACGCTTTTGTTTACATTCATTATAACTAGCTTGATCCATGATTTACAACTCGGTAATAACTCATTTGTGTTTTTCAATTTGGTTCGTTTCAATAACTTTCAATTAGTCAGGACAAAATACAAGTTAACCCCCTTTTTAAGATACAAAAATTTTACCAATGTATGACCCCTGGGAAAGGTTTTTTTTTTCAAGATGCCATCTTCAGCAAAACACTTTTCTGGGATTCATAATGTTAATGTGTTCTTTGCCTCCAAAACTTTAGGAACAAAGACTAAGAGCATCAAATTTGTGTTGCTAGTTATAGAGTTATGATGGTTCAAATGTTTCGGCGGCCATCTTGGATGCCATCTTGAAAAAACCATCAGTTGAGAAACCTTTTGCTACAATTTTTTTTGGAGTTCAGGTTTTGTACCCATAAATTAACTCTACTAAATGTAGATCCGTATTAGATTTTTTGGTTTCTAATTTCCGTGGAAAAGTTGGAAATTTCTTTTGAAAAATTCATTAATATACGTTTTTTTTTCTTATCAAACATTTTTTCTACAGAAATTTAAAACACAAAATGTACAATCACACAAAATAAACTTTACGAGGGTAGTTCTAAAAGTAATGCCAACTATGTTTTGAAGTTATTTTTCAAAAGCCAGAAAGCTACAAATATGTGAGTGATACCATTAAAATGAGTGACCTCACATCTCTGTCGCCACTCAGAAATCGACTAACCCATTTCCTAAATGTCCTGACATCCACTGCATCGGCTTGTAAAAATTCAACAGAAGCCGGTGGATGTTGATAAGTTCAATTTCCCCTGCATGTAGGAATTCAATGATAATATCTGGTCCTGATATCTGTTACTAAATTTTCCCTGTAGTTTTCATCAAATTTTGCCTCCAGAAAAATTTACTTGAAATAAATTTCTTTAGAATCTAGAAATGTAAAGTCATGCAAAACAAACAAAAAAATTCAGTTTTAGTACAATAAAAAAATTAAATTTATATAAAACGTACCTACATTTTTGCCCCAAACATATTTATTCAATGAAATTAAAATCGCAACTCTAAACACAGTAAAAATAAACAGTTCTGAACCTTATTTCCAGTTGCCCTCGGCAAATGGGCATATGCATATTGGCTCCAAATCGTAATGTTGGATTTCAAATCACGGTAGTGATATCTATTTATTCGATAGACCAGCTTATGTAGGTAAAGTTTGGGAAGAAAAGGTTTGGAAGAGAAAGCCTACAGCCTAGTGACTGTATAAAAAAGCAGCTTGCCAGAGAGCAAATAAATGTGGCCCTGTGTCAAATCGGAGTTCTGTGCTCAACTGGGTAAATATTTAATAATTCTGCCCTCATATCGATTTGCACATCATTTGACTCACAACGTAAAAAACTCTGATTGATTGCTTCAGTCTATTTTACCAACCTAAATGCCTCTGGCGTCTGCTTTCAATCTTTTCTTCTTAATAGTTTTATATTGATTCATGTCTATCATACCTGTAACCATATCTCGATAGAATGATAAACTGTCCACAGTACAACTTGGCTCACCTAATTTCTATTTCTTTACAAATACACACACACACACTCACATATGTATATATAATATTAGCTTCTATACTATATATTATACATATATATTTTCTATGTTTTTTTTATGCAGTCAGTTGCGTTGGGCAGGGCACATCTTCTGCATGGATGATGAGAGTATTGAAAAGCAATTGTTGTACGGTGAGCGAAACAATAGGCAATGAAGGGTAGTTTGACCCTTGGCTTCGCTTCAAGGATAAGTTGAAAATTACTTTGAAGTCTTTTAACATCGACTACTGTAACCTCGAACAACACGTTACTCAACGAAAGAATTGCAGATCCGATTTATCACCTAGGCATCAAACTGTTTTCTTCTTTCGATATCGAAAAGCTGCGAAAAGATGGGAACAAAGGAACGAATTGGCTAGTATTCCAGCTAAAACTAGCTAAAATCATCATGTGTACCACTCATTGTGGTATTCTTTGCAAATCTCTCGCAGGACTCAAATAATACTCACGTTTGTGTAAGTGTAAGCATCCAACACCAAACTAGGCATATTAAGTTGTCAACTTTCATATGTTGAAACCGACGAGAAAATCCATCATATATGATATGATTCTTTGTTTCTTTATTTTTTTTCGGCGGGTCAGTTATATCATACAGTTGACATTCTCCATCTAAAAATGTCTGTTTCTGGCATCTCCCAGTCTACGAGAACAGGAGTTATAAAAATCAGAATCGAAAAACACAAGTTTAATAATATAGCAAATACGTGCAAAATTTGCTGATTTTTATATAAAGAAGAGAAGTTTAGATAAGTATTTTATTTACTTCATTCATTTTTCGTTTAGTTTATTTTTAATAATGAATGAATATGAATGAAATCGACATGTAAGTCGGGGACAATATATATTGTCAATATTCAATATACATGCCTTTGAATTCAGTTGGCTTAAGTTTACTTGCAAAACATTGAATATTAACCCTTTTGGACCCTGGCTTAGCAAAATTACAAACTAGCCAACCAGAACCATTCTATAAGGGGGCCCTGGAGGGAAGAACTATCGTCCGTGTCGTATTTTGCACTATGTCGCTTATGCCGATGTATCAGCCCTTCAGGGTTAAAAGTGTTAAATAAAAGTTGGTTTTAATGAAAAGTGAATGACTAAATAGAAAGCATACGTCGAAGATACGGATACACACACATATGACAATCAAATTTGTTCAATATTGTCCTCATCCTTATAATTGTCAAAATTAATGTGTTTCAACCGATGAAACCATTGCCTTTCTTTCACATGATCGAACATGGGAATCTTCAAGTTGTTATCAGGAGTTTGACCCTTTGGACACTGACATAAAAAAAAATCACCAACTAGTCATTCAGAGCCGTTCAATTAGAGAATCATAAAGAGACGAAATATCGGCAGTGTAGTTTTTTGTGCCCGGTCGCGAGGGCCGATATACCGGCTCTTCAGGTTCCAAATTATTATATCCCTAATACCTACATATCTAATTTTTTTTTATAAAAAATCCACCCAGGTTTGTCACTCATGCAATTGACACGGGCGCATCTGCATTTTCTGTCTTTTTAGGAACTCAATCCAGATTAGAGATTGGCTATCAAGCAACGGTCAAAGTTGTTCACAGACCGAAATCAAACGTGCCGTAAAGCCTAACAACCAACCAATTTGCATTTCTATTAATCAAAGCAGAAGAAAGAAAAGAAAATTACTGAACTTTATCTGGTTGTGTTGTAGCCTTTGATTAATGAGATGTCACTATGGATTTCAATAAGAAGCCAATCATTAATCTTCATTCGACTCTCAATCGGTACACAGTGTCGAACAGAAGTCTTCTGAATTATTATATCGCTTGGTTTAACATTGTGAATCGAGGTAATCAAATAGCTATATATAATTAAATTAGTTCAATTAAAATTTGACGACGAGCCATTTAAAATCCCCTAGGTTTTCTCTACTTAGACTCAAGTGTACATGATCTTTGGTGACATATCTCATATAAACATTCACTGTTTTAATTTAAAATAGAAAACTACCAATATATTTGATATTTCAAAATTGGCTTTGCAGTTTCTGAAAACGGAGTATTCTTAAGCAAAACAGCTATTTTTCATTGGGATGATGAAAAACAGAATTCATATACTATTATTTATTTATTGCATCCTCTGGAAATGTGATAAAAATTTTGTAAATACTTTCGTTTGTTTTGATGATGTATCGTCCTTTTCCAACCATTGTTTATTCCTAGCCACAAAATAAATATCCTGTAATGTTTAAGTCTCATTGTTTTAGTAACGTGTATACTCTTTTAGGCAAATTAATGTTAATGTATTTTGGAATAATGATAAATGTTGTATTTGTGGTTTGACCCCATATTAGCACCAGATTAATTATTGTGCTTTATTATCTTAGGATGTGAATTCTATTTTTTCTGTATTCTGATTTTGTGATTTGTTTATTTTTCAGTTTTTGTATCTCCACATTTGGTTTGTTTGTTAGTATATTTGTTTGTTTGTTTACTTTAATTCTTATGTTCAATTATTTTTGTTTTAGATTGTTTAACAAATAAAGATGGAAAAACAAATCCATTTTTATTTGTTCTTTATCGTTGTATATTTTATTATTCGTTCAGTCTCATATGATTTTGCTTTTTCATAAGTATTTCTTCCTTTTCTGTTCGTCTATTCACTTTTTTTATCAGTTTTTTGTTTGTTCATTTTTTGTTTGTTAGTTACGTAACCTGAGACAGTTTTATATGCTTCTTGAGTACACAAAGTGTGTTAAGTCCATATTTCTCTCAATAGATGCCGAATATGATTCTTCGGAATCCTTAAGATGAGGCTTCATTATTGCTTTATCCGTTGCGTTGCAGATATGTAGTGCAACGGATAAAGGCGTTGAGTTTCTTTATTTCTACGTAAGCATTATCTGAAGGCGAGAATTTTAATGCCTTTCAAAGGCTAATAATAAATTCCCGTGACTTAACACTCCTAACTGGTCATGATTAGGATAAGAGCAGTCTACCTCGTGGAATAAATAAAGGTTTATATAAAATTTCAAATCTTGTGAGGACTCCCAATTTCATGAATGATCAAACTCTGGAACGAGTTTGATCATTTCAAAACAGCTGAGGGGTTAATCAGCCAAAACATTGATAAGGATGAGAACAACATACAGAAAATAGATTTACGGATAATGCATGTGTTTTGAAAAAAAAACTGCTTTTCGAAGCTGCACTTAAAAAAGGGGGGGGCATGATTAAATCCTGGTCTATGCCAAAAAATATATTGAAATGTAATGGAATAGTTGAGTAGCGGGTAGATTAGCTAGTGTTATTGGTAATAGAAAATTATGTAAAGTTGTAAATTCTTCGAATAGTGGGTAAAATAGTACAAATGGTGAGCAAAGCACCAAATTTTGCATGAAGCTTTGTTGGTATGTACCCAACTCAAAAA
>JAYKTE010067767.1:0-24044 GCA_036873565.1 Xipholeptos notoides
CCAGAATTCTATTGCACAAGTCAAATCCAAGTCAAACCCATTGCATTCACTTTCATCTGTCTCAGGCAGATGAAACTCGTTAACTTTGGAGAGTAACTCCTCTATTTGAAGGGCAACACTGATTAAAAAAGCCCAAGGATATAATGAGCACATAAAAATGGCCTTTTGCTTAACTTGGGCTGGTGGTCAACCAAGTAAATATACCCATTTATGAGCCTGAGTTTTATTGTGACCCCAAAATACATTTAATAAATCATATATGCAGAGCATGCATTGTAGCATTGTCATCTGCATCATGGCCCTTCTTACTTTAGTTTCGACCATTTATCCATGGCCAAAAGGATTTTAATCCTATAAAAAAATAAATATATAAAAATAACATATTTCATACTGTTATATGAGAATGTAAACTAGTAAATTTAAATTTTTAAAAATGTATTTATCAATTAATAATCATGACAAATGACATTTAAAATCTTGCAGCCCCAATATTTTGCTAAGCAACCCCATTTGGAGCTGTGACTCATAGTTTAAGAAGCCCTGCATTACAGGAAGCAAACATTGTATGTCTTTGTAGACATGTAAGTTAACCCTGGGGCCTTATAACAAGAACTCAAAATGGATGAAATGAGTGACATATTTTGTGACCTTGGTCCTTGAATGTTTTGGATACACCTTGTACAGTTGCAGTATTTATAATCTATTATAAAAGTGGTTTTATATTTTATAATTTTCACAGAAAATATGTACGATTAGGACAATGTTCAAAACCAGAAGATCCTAAAACAAGCGAGCAATTATAGAATGCCCTTCAGTAGGAATGGAATAAGATCACTCAGGAAGAAATTGAAAATTTAATTTCCTCATGGAGTCGAAGATGTCAAAGTGTGATTAAAGCTAAAGGCCTTCACACTAAATATTAAACATAATTCCAGTTTTCTCTGTCATTTTTTATTTATTTTTTCAATCGTTCTAATCCTTTTGGCCACCAAGGTATTCGCAGTAAATCAGCAAATCATACATAACTTTTGTATTATCTTCTCAAATCACACCAAATTTACAGACAATAATAAATAATATTGCATTCATTGTTTGTTAAAATTATAGAATAAAGAACCACTTTATTAAAAAAAATTATGCTTACTTTACATAACAACCATTTCTAGGTCATTTAATTTCAAGAACAATTAATTTTGGTAAACGTTAGTTTTTGTCCACACTTTGTATGTAACAAAAAAAAGTCTTTAAAATGCAAGAAAATTAAGATCATATTATATTAGACTGAGGTAATAATTTTTCGATTTCCTATATAAACCATCATCAGGACATATACATGTAGATTAACATTCAAAATCCACCAAGACAGTCTGTAAAATTTGTCATTCAAAATTTAATCAGAGGCCACAGCATTATAAAGATCCTTTTGACCATCTTGTGTAATTTTAAAAGGAAACGAACATGTCCTGATGATAGTTTATTAAATAGATAAAAACATTAATCCTATATAAATCAATTCAGTTTTATTTTACTACTGAAAACCAGTTCGATTCAATAGGCGTCAAAATTATCATCACATTAGTTATTCATGAATGATTTTATCCAAATTTAAATAGTTATATATTGCTTTTTCATATAGTGTGATTATAGAAGGTTTAAAATTCTTTAAAAGAATGATTAAAAAGACTCTTTTAATTATAAAAGTTATTCTTATTAATGGTTCTTACTTTCCAAAGAACCATTATTAAGAATAACTTTCATTGTTTATTTTAATATATTTACTTACATTTTTTCTTGTTTTTTTTTTAACTCAAAAATCCAATTTTGGAATTGATTCTATAACGTAATACTCAAATATCATCAAACGATTTTGATCTTCTTCTTTACCATCTTCTTTGTATTCTATTGTATTTTTATAATTCAATTGTATTTTTAGATGTTTATTTCATTCCATTATTTCTCTATATTTTATAGTGAAACAATTTTACTGGTGTTTCTACTTTAACCATTAGATGTCTGGTTTGCATCTTTATTGAGAGTTATTCTGCTATCATGATATGATTTACACTTAGTCAAACACCAATGCAAATTAGGCTCAGGGCCAGTTTTATTCTTTTCATCTATCATGGTATGTTGTTTTTTTGAGTGCAAGTGGACTAAAAGAACTGCAGAATCCAAAACCAAAACTGAAAATTCTTGTTAGAACACAATAAAAAGGAAATATATATTTATATATTATATTTATATATATATTTATGCATTAGCCTTATTCTGTAAAGAAGGGACAGTCATCATAATCTTCATATACAAGGGTAAATGAAAAAGTTCTGAGACTAATTGAAGAAAAACTTTATTCATGAAAGTTGCAAAATTATTTTTCTACAAAAGATCCACCTAACTCAATACACTTCTGCAAGCGATGTTTCCATCGAAAAATTCCATCTTGATAAAATTTTGTTGCTCTATTTTCACTGAGATTGAGTTTATGTCATTTATCTTAGAACTTTATGGTTTACCCTCATATATGTATGTATACATATATATACATGTAAAAGTACATGTATTTATGCACATGCTGAATATAAATGTAAGTACATATAAGTGTGTGTATAAATATAAACCTATGTGTATTGTTCGCAAGGAAATCTGTGTAATATCTACACTAGAAAGTAATTCATAGACTGTATTAGAAGAAAAGCTGTTCCCAATTGGGTATGTTCCGACACACACACATTATTTTGTTATCCCAGAAGGTTTGAGAGAGAGGAGGGGAGGGACCTCACACGATAGAAAAATCTCATTACCAACACATTATAGGCGTACAAAGAGAACATTCGAGTGACACGTGTTTTTTATAACCTACTTCACCTTTTGATCTTCAATGCTTGGTAGTATTTATTTGAAAAATTAATCCTACTTATGTTTACTAAAAGATTCTAGAAAAAGGTAGGTATGGGCATGGATAGATAGCACTAACAGTGGCAATTTTATTTGTAACAATATTTTGATTAGGAAGCAATTTTACAAATTGTGGTCCATACATATGACAAAAGCCAGATAAAGTAGCGATTATAACCTCGTTATCTGATTAGGCAAAGACCGGATGAAGTACTAATCATAATTTTGTTACCTCACAAGACAAAAAGCAGATAAAGTATTATTAATTAAAACATTGTCTGTTTGTTTAGTTTGTTGTATTGCATAAACGTTCATTAGTCAACACATGGTTTTTTATCATTGAAAACAGATACGCTATTTAATCCATAGCTGGAGGTATAATGAGGATTCATACCTTTCCCAATGATATTAGTCTGACTGTGACTATGAGAGAGCGGCTAGTCATCGAAATCACATACTTCGATTCCATCCACTGTCTAAAGTGGACATCCCTATAACATTGCTACTTGTACACAGAATAAAAGCTAACTTAAGTGCTAAGTATAACATTGCTACCTCAATGCAAGACCAAAAAAATCAAATCCTACCATTAACATTAAAAATTAAAAGAGTCTTTTTAATCATTCTTGATTCGATACAATAAACCAAAGAACAAATCTATCATTGATTGGTTTTCAATAACTTTCTATGCTCTTTGTCAGTACAATTGTCTTAATTCAGAAGAAAGAACAATTGCAGTGTGCGAGTGATTAAATGCTTGGTTATTCAAAACATACTGTGTAAAATTGAATCCAACAAGACTGAATCCCATATTGTAATATACACTATCAATGGCTCTTGGCAGATGGCACTCATTATCTTAAGAGGGTAACCCATTTTCCTGAAGGATAATACTAATTGCAAAAACTTCAGTTAGGTGCAGGTTGTGAATCCTACAAGACAGTAGTCCAATAAGAGGAAAACTGAGAGAAAACCTACAGTCTTGTGGTCAGTTAGAAGTGATACTGCTGTCTGTATTTAGGTCTTAAGTGGTTAACCTGAGCTGATTTTCACTTTAAACCTTCTATAATCACACTATATGAAAAAGCAATATATAACCATTTAAATTTGGATAAAATCATTCATAAATAACTGACGCCTATTGAATCGGACTGGTTTTCAGTAGTAAAATTTGATTTTGCAAAACATTTTTTAAGAGACAAAAATACATTATAACAGGTTCCAAAATTGTATCAAGAGCGATGCTTGGTCAACTCAAGAAGTTGCTGTACCCCACCATACACGCAGCTTTTTGTAAACATGATAATTTCAGGTGGTCATCTCTATTCATTTAATATATATCTTAACTTCATCCTAGAGGTAACTTGAAACATATTTGGTTCACTATGAGTGGTTCCTAACTATAGCTTTTCTATTATATTGTATTGATATGTGTATATTTTATGTGGAGTTTGGTTATTCATTTAAATAAAATTGCTTTAGATTATATTTTGGTATCGGATCATATTTCGTTTAATTACAATTTTTTTTTCAAGGTATCAAACATTGTGGCTTATTTACAGCTAAAATAAATGCCACACAAGGATTGTAAAAAAAAGTTAATTTTGATGGGATTCCAGACAAAGCTATCTAATGTGGCTTATCAGCGCCATTGAATCATTCAAACACAACATAATCTTTGGATAGATCAAACGATATAGATTTAGCATTCTTTGTAGAAAAAAAAGAGGAGGGATGATGGGGAAGGGAGATTTTCTAAATGGATACTTCATAAATAGTTGGGATTAAAACAAATTCCAGGAACAGGTGCAACTAAGATTTTGATTCATTGTTAAAAGCCTTGTCAAACATTATAATCAATTTGGCCAAAGTTTGTTGGTATGGCTCTCTTCTTGATTTTATATGATTACATGTTTTGCTCTGTGTCTTCTCTAATTTTTGGGGGGTCTAGGTAATAAACTCATGAACTACAACCTTTAGACTCATATACACACACATTTATACATATTTAAATATATATATGTATATTTCGTATATTTAGGTAGAATATCATTATTCAGACAAGTTTAATTTTAATTTAATTTTATTTAAATGAATAAGTCTCTTGATAGGAATTAAAGGAGTGGATCAGAAGTGTACATCTTTGACTTCACAAATACCTACAGAAAATTAATCAATTAAATCCTATACTTGTGTCTAGTCCATGGTCACGTTTCCATGAAATCATTTAGAGGGAAAGAAAATTATTGAAGTTTTAAATCCAGTCAAGGCACAATAGGTGTGCCACTCTGTACAATATAATATCTAACCTTTTCATGCCACTCTTTGAAGTGAATGGAAATTGAAAGATTGTGATCAACTGGAAATGTCAAAGCAGGAGATTAAAAGCCTTCAGCTAGAAAATATCGTTGAAAACTATTGATGTCTAATCTTTTGTTTAACAAATTGCTTTTCTCTTGTGAGCTGAATAAGAAAGAGGGCAAATTAAAAAAAAAAGCCTTTTCAGAGAACAAGCAGCATCATCAAAACAACACAAAACAACTTCAATACATTGTATTCGATCAAAATGAAGACATATTCCCAACTCATCAGTAATCCAGATAATTAGTTGATAAACAATACAATTATATCATGTAGAAAACACTGGTCCCCGTAAAAATTATTGCAGTTAAGCAATGTTGAGTTTGTTTATTATTTAGATGAGTGACCATTTTGGAATACAAGATACGATATGCAATGATTTGTCTGATCAATGTGATCAGTAGCATTCTAATTCCTTTGTGTTTTTATTGAATTTTTTTGAAAAATATAAAATATTCTAAGATATTTTAAAGTACTAAATACTCTATTTTTGATAGTTTATTTCTTTAAGATTAATTTAAAAATTCCATTCCTTCCAATTGATTATGTTAAATATTTAAAAATAAAACTTGATTTGACTTGATTTTGTTTTACAGTAAATCAACCTTAATACTGATATTTTTTGATAAACATTCTTTTTTGTCTATGTGTAGTTTTTTGAATAACTCAATATGCACTATCCATAGCAGGAGGGAATGTGGGGATTCATGAATTTTTTTAAGGGTTTATGAATGCACATGGAATGACTGGGAGCAGGTGTATTACGATTTCAATGTCCATGCCTATCCAATATACCAAGTGGACGTCCCCAATAAAACTTGAATTTAAATAATATATTCAATTTTAGTTTTTAAACTTGTATTTTTTACCATCTGTCATAGATTTTTGGGTCCTCCACATTATTTTTGATGTTCTGACCTGATTTATATCACCATCTACCAATATCTGTATACATCAAAATAAATGCTTCATTCTCAAGGGTCATAATAAAAAGATATTTGAAAAAGGTAATAACTTAGCATTTACTTTTTTGGCCTGGATTTTTTTTGATAAATTTTATTTGATTTCTCTTGGTGATTTGATAAATTTCACAAAATAAACCAACAATGGGCCATATTTTAAAAAAATTATTTTTTCAAAAATTATATTTTAAAGAATCTATAACTAATAATTGAATTTACTTGCTGTTTATTCTAAAGTTAATTCTCTTCTTCAAACTAGGTAAATTAAGAAAATATTTTGCAATTTTATTTTTTTAGTAAATATTTAAATTTCAGGGGTGCAAAATGATACTTATTTAAACGTATTTAAAATCTAGAATCATAACATGGGAGCTCAAATCTCAGTCTATTGCTCTAGGAAAAAGAGTAGGAGTCTTCTAATTTTTCTTGACTACAGACTTAATAATAAAAATTATCAATAAAAGAAAGGTGCAGATTAATATATAATGGTTCTTTGCATCAATCTCAATATAACGTGCCGTTAAACAAAAATAACCCAAATTTACATAAATATACTCAGGCACAAATATATATGTTCATGGTTGTTTCATTGGTTCTCAGGACATAATTCAGTTTCTTCCTCTTCAGTAGGCATCCATATCTATTTGAAACCCCTCAAGCTTCTCTCTCTTCCTCTTTGGTAACTTAGTTCAGAAGCCCCACATCCCCGCAAGGGCGCAATAAAAAAGATAACACTTGACAACAGATTATCATGATCAGAGCCTTAAAGGGATCATGGTGTGGGGTCATGAACACTGAAGAGAATAGCAGTGGTGAACAGGCCCAAAGTATATTCAAACACATATACACACCATAATTTGGACCCTGCCACATAAACACATTTGTTTATGGAGAAAGCGTGTGTAGATTAATGCCAAATTCTTATGACGTCACCTGAAAATTATTTACAGATATACAATTTCATTTCAGATTTATATCATAGTTAAGTTGGTTTCAAGATTTATAGTAAGAACTAATAAAATATATTTTGAAAGGCAAAAAAAAACTTACAAACAATAATTTGCCTTAATTTGGGAGAACCCTCAGTATCATTATGAAAATCATACAGACTTTTTATTCTCTCTTTTTTATTTGTGAATCACAGGATTTAAATGATACGTGGCGTAACAGATGTAGACATTGCGCATATATAAGTTCTAATTCCCAATCATAAATAGCTAAGAATACTTAACATAGATGAAAATAATACCTGATTACACTTATGGAACATGGATTGAAATGAATGGTTGGTTTTAAGAAGCCTCGAGAGTGTAAGTAATACTCAAAGAAGTTCAAAATAAACATCATCTGAAATGTTCTATATATAATATTAAAATTTTTTCTTTTTTTTACCTATCAACCTCAATGGGTTAATTAAGATCAGTTAAGTAATATTAATGTGAAAATAGAAGTTTGGATAATCTGAATAATGATAAAAGATGTATTGTTTGTCTAAATTTGTGAGATAAGTTTTCATTATACATGAAGAAGGCCCAAGGGGCCATCAGCAAAAGTATTGTGAATCTGACAATGATGGTACCAATAGAAGTCTGAATAATTTGAATTATAAAAGTTGTTTGTTCATCTGAATCTTTGATATGATTTGTTAGATGGTTTTGTTTCAAAAGAATTCAACTTATTCGCTTCTTTAAGGCCAAAAATAATATTTTTTTATAAATGACTGTTTTATTGAAGTTGATATTTCATAAAAAAACATTTAATGGATATAAACTGAGATAGATGGATGAATGGATGGATTGATGGATAGAGACTATGATAGATCAATTGATAGATAGCGGGATGGATATGGATTTAGATAGAAAGGTAGATAGATGGATATGAACTGCGATAGATAGATATATAGATAGATAGATAGTTACCCAAATGCTGGTTATATTTATCATTTTGCAATTTCTAAACAACTAAAATCATTGTAATTCAAAAAAAGACAGCAGAAGATGATAGCAATATTTCCAGCATAGTTCATTCATTGACAGGTAAAATAAACCCTATTTTAGTTTGGGAGTTATTCCCATTTAAAAATCTTATTTTTATTTAACCTGTGTTTTCATATTTTAGAAATTTACTAATAGCACTATTTTAAGTAGAAATTATATTTCATTTTTAATTCACTTTACTTTTGAGTCTTTTAAGTGTGATTATTTTATCTTATTTATCTTTTTAAAAATTCATAATCTATTTCATTTTAATTCGATTATACTTGCTACTGCATGACTCAAACAAATATGAGTGTAAATCAAAAAGTTCTGAGATAAAAGGTTAATTGAAATGAAGTATATGAATTCTTAATATTTCAGTATTTTGATCGAGTGATGACAATATTCCAAAAAAAAAAAAAAAAAGAAATTATATAGCTCTGTTTTTACTTACAATTAATTTGCTAGATACATACCGCGGCAGTGTATGTATCTAATAAATTTCATTATTCACACTTTAGTGTTTATACAGTGGATCCTGCTGTATGCAGCCCAATAATCTCTTCTAATATTTGTAGCGTTTTAATGAAAGATTTTATCACTAGGCTCTCTCTTTTCATCAATCAGATGGAGTATTTCTGAAGAGAATCCATCAGGCTTGTCAAGAAATGAGATGTGGCGCTGAGGCATGCGTGACGTGGCGTTTAGAATATTTATTGGCAAGTACCTGCAAAAATGTGTCTGTGCTATGCATTTCTCTATTCTTTCAATTTAACATGGCAAAATGCCAACAAGTGAATATAAAGTGTAATGTCAAGCCTGGAAAGAGTAGATTTATTTACTGCATGTTTTGATGTTGGTATTTAGAAATGAGTTGGTTTAAACAGGTTCCTGTTTTTTTCTAGCTTTTTGTTTTCATTTATTTTGTTTTTTTTGTGAGGTGGATAATGTTTGTATTTTTATTTATTTTCTCTTGAACGTTTCAGAATATATTTATCACAGATACAAGAAAATTGATGGTCTTTTTTTGTTTTTTTTTGGTGGGGTTGGATGAAAGCTAGTTTAATCCATAAAGTTTAGTAAACTTACTTCTCCAGTATATAAATGTTATATTTGTAATAAAATCAATTAGGGATATAATGACAATTAGCTTTTAATACTGAGAATAATAAGGTTAATGTTTTTAAAATAAAAATAAAACTTATTTATAAATTATAGCTTTTTTATACATTATAATTAGTTTTAAATGAAAATAGCCATGTTTTAGGCATTCTTTACAAAAATCCAAATTTCATATACAGTTTGATTTTTAATTTCATAGTCTCGCACAAATAGATTTCTAAAATTTATATTAATCCATGTAGTTTAGAATTTTTATTATCATCACAATCATTTTTATTATGACTTTTCAGTATTCTTACCATCATGACCACTATGGTTTCATAAAATTATATACAAAGCTCAACCAGGGAAGATATTATAAAAGTAGCTTGTTTCTACTCGTGAAGTAAGAGGGACCATAAAAAATGAAACACACTGTATATTTACTGGTGCTAAAATGCAACAGATAAATTCATAGATCTCATGTTTCAGAAGCAGAGAGCATGAAATAATCTTAGAGATTTCAGTTTGTAACTTCAAAAGAATAACTATGTCCGAGCATCAGAGAACAAAGAAGTTTTGACATCATGGAATGCTTCGATTTTAAAAATCTTTGTGAGAATTCATCAACCAAAAGCTATTGTAACCTTAGATTAAAACTCTGGTTAGTAAGTAAAATAGGGAGTTAAATATAAGGTATTCTTCTAAATCTTTCTCTCTCTCTATATATATAAATATATATATATAAGCATGCATGTGTGTTTGTGAGACAGTTATGTATAAAATTAACTCTTTAATCTTTTGTTTCAGTGTTTCAAAAATTGATCATTTCACTGTCTATTTCTATCGCTTTTTATCTTTCATTTAGCTTTTTTCTCCAGACAACCCATAGCCCTTGAGATAAATGAGATAAGAATGAGTTCACCATCCAATGCCTGAGAAGCCCTCAATTGAAGAAAAATTCTGAGGGATTGGGAACAACTGATAATTTTTCCAATTCCACAGGGCACATAAATCAATCCTTGTGTCAAAACCCATTTTTGTGTTCAACAGGGGGAATCTCACTAGATGAGGTCCATAACCGGAACTAAATGTAAAACAAACGGTTTCAGATTTTTATGAATACTTTTTATTTTATTTTATTTCATTTATCTTAATTCCCAAAGCAATTTCAATTAATTTGAAAAGAAAAATTAATCATATAGTGCAAGATAGTTGCCATGGAAGCCTAGAGGGTGTGTCTCCCTTTTTTCAAAAGAGTCTTCATATTTTTATGGCAGCAGAAAAATCTAATTCCATTTCTCTTATTAATCCGCTTTTCTGAAAGTTATTAAATGGAGACAACATAAATAATATCTTTTAATCGTCAAAATATAGGATTAAAGAAATAAAATAGGATTCAATATAGAATAAAAAAGAAAATATTAAAATCAAAGAGAATTCAAAATTTAAGACAAGACATCCAACTTGTATTTGAGACAATAGAAACAGTAGATAAAAATGTTGTTATTCACAGTCCTTGAGATGAAATTTGATTATTTGTTTATTGAGGTTTTCAGATTGTTGGCTGATAAAATCTTTGGGCTTCTTCAGATGGTTGAACTTCAGAACCTTCATGTTGTTAGTGGGAGTCTCCACAGAGCTTCAAACTTCTTCTTATAAAAGTTTCCGAGTTCAATCACTTGAAGAAGGCAAAAGGGTTTATAATTTGAAATCATTCTAATGTTAAGAATAATAAAGATGGCCAACAATCTGAAAATTCAATATACAGGTAAAAAAAATACTTTTTTCCTTAGAAATGCAAATAGATTGCAATTATTCTGATAATGTTCCTTGAAAAATTTCACATTTGGTTTCTTTTTTTAGTTTTACTTAACCTGATTTCTTTGGTCTAAAAAATGACTTTCATTTTTATGAGATAAATTATAGGCCAGATAAAAAGTATTATATACCAAACAGTGGTTTTAGCTGTATATTACTATATTGTATTTTCATATGCATGGAGTAATTGTGGTGGGCAACGAATACAATGCTTGGCATTTTAAATCATGGTACACAAGTTCAATCTTTGCTCCTGGCAGTTGGGGCTCAGGAACTTAAGAGGGTAACTAATTTAGGTGAAAGACAAAACTGATTTCAAAACACACATAGTTTAAGATTGTGAGCCCAAGCAGTCTAGAATAGGGAAACTTGGAAAGAGCAAGCCTACAGCAAGCCTACAGCATGATGGTTGGTTGTGGGAAAATATGTGTTAAAACATGTAGTTATAATATTATGTCAAATCATGGAGATGTGTTCAACAGGGTAAATAATTACACAGAAATATACACACATAAAACTATATTGCTAAGAATGAAATAAGAATGATTTATGATTTTTCACGAAAATATGACACAAGCAGGTTTTTGTTGATTGAAATGAAAAATCTTTTCTTGTTTGGTTTTGTTTTTCAATGGCAGGTGAGAAAATGTTTGATAAATGAAACCTGATTTTCCCTTTGAATGTCAACCTGCCTAGTTTGGCCTTTCCTAGATGGAGTTCAGCTTTGGCATTTTAAGCAAATAAAAAAAATGACAAATAAACAAAATGAACTATGAATTTAAAAAGATCCAAAAAATATTCAAATGCTTATCAAGTCATTTTAATAACCCAAAAACTGATAACTGCAACAAAAAACATTTTTTTAGAAATCTATATTAAAAAAAATTTCCAAAAGGATGTGTAGGAATACAAATGGAAAAATTTGAATTTACAAATAGTTTAATATCAGTTAATATATAATTATGAATCATTTTTTTCATATATTATAATAATTCAATATTATATAGCAGATATGTTATATAATAGATATGATTTAACACATACACATAATTTAATATGTTGTACGTTATAAAGTATTTAGTACATATACTTTTATATACTAGAAAGTTTTCCCAGGAAATCAGATTCCTTCCATTTGCAAATTCTTGTTTCTGAGAATCCCAGTGTTACCACTAGGGAAATAACAAGACAGTTAGACTTGGACCATAAACTGTGTCACACCAATTAAAATTCACTGGAAAAGTTTCAGTTGCTTGAAAATGGGTTCCACACTAGTTTTCTTCAGTGACTCAAAAATTTTAAACCAGACATTACTTTTACACAGATATCATAGGCAAACATTTAGAAATGATAAGTTTCATCTAGAAATGAAATTCAACCAATACATAGTACATTGTTTAGTTTTTGAATTAGTATGTTGATGAAGTAAAGAAGATGAATAATTCTCTCATACACAGTGAACCTCATCCACTTCTAATAACAATCTGTTATAGTGCTATTATAATTTCTTTGGAGTTTTGATGTTTGAGGAGTTCAAAGGAAGAAAAAATGAATAATTCTCCTATACACAGTAAACCTCACAAATCTATATAAACAAAACCCCAGTGCTGTGTGATATTGTATTTAATTTTGGATGAGGTGAAAAAGCAGATGAACATTTATTTCCATAAATGATAAAATTTGCACGATAGTACTTAGTGTAGGTAGTAAAGAGTTCTCACAACATAAAAAACATCATCTAACTATATGAAGAAACAATGATATTACCTCTAGCTTTTGAGTAATGGTGTTTGAAATGGAGATCTCAAGTGCATATGTGTGTGTTTGTCATATAACAGGTGATGTCAGACTTTTAAATTACTAACACTATTGTCAGTTGTGATGGCTTTTTCAGTTCTCTCCTTTTCATTTACATTCAAAGTTATAATTTTTTTTCTTTTAATTTTTACTGAAATTTATATTATGAAACAAATATTTTATCTTTTATCCTATTTTACTTAATGAAATAATTTAAAAATGAATATCTGAACAATTTTTTTCCAATTTGGCAAACAAAGTGCATATGCTCAGGTTTTGCAATCAAATTTGTCTTCTACAAATATGATTAACTCTCCCTAGTTAAGGAGTACCATCAAACCAGAGCGACAATCAATGAAATTTTAACTTGAGTATTACAATATCCAAACCTAAGAATTCAACCATTAACCTGCAGCAATTTCCTTGTAATGATGTTTATCAGAAAAGTAAATATTTGTTGTTGATACAATACAGTGTTTTCTTTAAGAATTGCCAAATTCTTAGCTGCTTTAAATAAAAGTGCAAGAAAACACAAATTCAAAAATCAGCTGAAAGCTTTTGGCTGGTGTCGCTAATCATGAAACCACGCCTGTCAAGCCTTATACATTTGGGTGTGCCTCCTCATTAAGACTTGCTTAATCAATTGATTTTAAATTTCTTTGTAAAATCAAACATGCTTTAAATATTTTTATTCAACATACTTTTTACTATTAACAAAGGGCTATTTTTTTTCTCAAATTTTTTGCTTATGAAATAATTGTGAAGCAACATCTGCTGAATCTGGGTAATGCATCATTTAAAGTATTTTCAATATTGCCTTGACCCTTATTATAGACAGGATTTCTTTATTTCTGAGAATTTTTGAGTTGGGCATTGATATTTCTCTTGTATAGAACTATTGATTACTATTGAAGTATTGCTGACTTTGTGTTCGGTGGGGGGGGGGGGTTCTAAATCCCAGATTTTTTTTAAATTAAGAAAACTGGCATAATTTTTTGAAATCCAAAAAATATTTTAGTTAACTAGAGTTATATTGACACCCCAATGACCAGCGTAGCCACAACGAACAGAATTGGCCCGCAACCATAAAACCTAAGCAGCTATTTTTTAGGCTAAAAACCAAACAAAATTTGTTCAACAGGTCCGATACCACATATATAAAATTTCAAGTCTCTAAACCAAAAAATGACAAAGTAGTTTGGTAGAGACAGTTTCTCAGATAGAAACATACACAAGGTCACAAACGCATTTATACATATATATCTATTCATTTATTTATATGTATTCTAGCTAAATTTCTGGCCCCAAACTAATTAAACAGCTTTCCCCATGTCTGAATACCCTGTCAAATTTCAAATGTTTAGACTGAAAATTGGTTGAGTAGTTCGGTAGAAACCTCAAACATCAAATCTTTAGAAATTTGACCCCAATTTTAACCCCTTAGAAGTTATTTTTGAGGTCAGGGTTAGGGAGTTCAAAACCAATTAAAAAAATTTCCCACAGAAATGTTTGTGATAGAGAATTAATAATTTAGATTGTATAGAAGTACTGATTATTGTTGTCATCTTAATAGCAATATAAATAATATTTCTGACAATTTCTTTAAATAAGGATTTATAATTTGTTTATAATGAGCATTTTCACTATTGAATCTATCTTTATTATAGAGACAAAATATATATCATTTAGATGGTAAAGACTACATGACTTTTATGATTACATCAAAAACTATTTTTCAACTTTAGAATTTCTTAAAGAATGACACTCAAAAGTAAAAATAATAGCCAGAATAGAATGCAAACTCAATTTAAAGAATACTCTTCATGATAATTATGGAAGTTGGCAGAAAGTATACTTCAGAGAACTTTCTCTGGATTGTCTATTAATGAAATTTAGCCTGGTGATTGGCAGTAGATTGAAAAGCCAAAAGTCTCTAATCAACAGGCCTGATTGGCTTTGGTTAGAGTTACTCTGAGGTCGGTCTTAGAGCCTTCCAAACTTTTATACTAGGAATATAAAAAGATTTTTCCTTTATTTAGTATCAAAGAGTAACATCAATAACTTGTGTTGGAACATCATCTAAGACTAAAGTAAAGAAGAGAGCAGTAGACCCAACATTGACCTGAATGGAGAAAAGACAAAAAATAGAAAAATAACTTCCAGTGAAATATATATAAATTTAGAAAACATTTGCTGTGTTTGTTTAATGGCATAACAATCTTTTATGATCATTTTAATATAGTGAATATTTATTTTTGATAAAACTCTTTTTTGTTAACAGATTGTTATAGTAACCAAAATTGTACTATTCAAACCAGAGATCAATAACTTTTCCAAGTGTATTAGCCAGGAAGAGATTGCGACAGACTAACTGGTATCTGATATGATTCCAGGGTCCAATCACTTAACTGTTACATCCATGGGAATTTCCGAAATATGTGTTACATAACATATTCTATATAAATGATCGTGTGTTATGATTACACATACCTAATCTTGAAAAAAATACCCATGGTCAAAAATTGGAGACTAAGTCAACCTTAAGTACTTAGATAAGTCAAATGAAAACAAGATGAGAAAGAGGAAGAAAAAGAAGAAAAAAATAATAAAAGAGGAAGAGGGTGTAGACAACAAAAAATCGATAACTTCAATGAATGCTGAGTGGTTTTTGGAAGAACAAAAGACATTAGTAGTTTCCAACGCTCCAAGCTGGTTAACAACACTTAGACACGATCTCCATAGCTTTGCATTGCCTTTAAAGCAAACTCAAACCAATTCAAGAAATAAAATATTTATTTTTCTAGAGAATCTGAGTTTGCTGCTCAATTAATTTTGCAAATTCTTGTATAAAGCATGCGCTTGAAGAGATGCATTAAGATGAAACAGTCAGAAAATGCAGGACAAGAAGAAAGGATTTAATAGGCATAAAAACAAAAATATCCCCTTCTGTTGGGAAAAGTGCCCTGACAACACAACATAGTCCAATGAAATGGAATGAAATGTTTGTAAGACATGTTTTACATCTTAAAAAGATTGTTTGATATATTCTCTCACTGACATTAACAAACGGTTTTAACATTGATTGTCAATAAATCAACTCACCTTTGCTTATATCAAAGTATTAGCTAGACATTTTATTATCATATAGAACCAGCTTTTTTTAGAGAGTATTAAACAAGCTTTTTCATTGGAAGGATATCAAACCAGCTCTTTCATGGGAAGTGTATCAAACCAACCATTTTTATGGGAAGTGTATCAAACCAGACATTTTATAGGAAGTGTATCAAACCAGATATTTAATGGGAAGTGTATCAAACCAGATATTTTATGGGAAGTGTATCAAACCAGATATTTTATGGGAAGTGTATCAAACCAGATATTTTATGGGAAGTGTATCAAATCAGACATTTTATGATAAGTGTATAAAACCAGCCTTTTTATTGGAAGTGTATCAAACAGCTTTTTTAAGGGAAGTGAATCAAACCAGCTTTTCTATGGGAAGTGTATCAAATCAGCCTTTTTTATGTGAAGTGTATAAAATCACCAATTTTATCCCTTATAGGTATGTATAAATCCCAATCAGCATAGAAAAAAGGGTTTTGAGTATCTATTGTATGCATATCATTTATGCATGAAAGATTTTAAAAAAAACAATGAGGAATGTATAAAACAGTAATTTTTCAGTTTTTCTTTGTAAGGCATGTAGAAATTTATTAAATTCTTTTTAAGCATGAAAGACTGTGAAAATAATCTCCCCAACAAGTTATTAGCATATCATTTGGATAAGGATGAAATAAAACTAAAAGATTGAGTTATTTTTTAATAATTCTCAAATAATTTGCAAATGACACAAAGGTTTTATGATAAACACCAATATTTTATGCTCCTCTATTTTAACAAGGAATATTTCAAAAAATATATAATCAAATCTTTTTTTTAAATCAACTAATAGATTAAGAGATAAATGAAGCCATGCCACAAAAGACTGTAAATTACGAAAACATTTCAGCGCAATGGCTATGAAATTAATTTACAATTTTATAGAATGAACATTTTTTATGGATGAATATTTTAAAGAAATAAAAAGATTTAATGAAAAACATTTATTTACAAGACAATGAAACTCAATTCATAACAATATCAAACAGCAAGGGCTGTAAAATATTGAAATTTGTAAAATAAGATTTTTAATAAGAATTCAGTTTTAGGAATTTGTATTTGAGAAATATCTGCATAAAAATTAAACACATAGAATAAGGATTTTGTTTGTTTAGGATTTTCTTTCAAATTGTAAAAGGAATTTGTTTAGTGAAATGGTTTGAATATAAACTAATGTAAAATTTTCCCACTATATTTCTAATAGAGGGAATTCAGGCTATTGAGATAGAATTTAAACATAATAGTATAGATAATAGTTGATAAAAAAAACAAGATTGATAGCATGAAGGAGCAGTAAAAGTCAGTGTGCAGCAAAAAAGATGAGCGAAGGGGTGGGTAGACTGAAACGACTGAAAGCTTCAATTTTCAGTCTTTCTATTAAATATGATACATTCTATATCAAAATGTTTTTTTATGTTTTGTGTAAAACAAATAAGAAAAAAAACAGAACAAAAAATAAACATACATGTACGCACAGAAAAAGGAAGAGAAATGAGAAAAAGAACAGCCATGCTGGCATTTGTTTTATCATGTTTTCTATATTTAGATAGACCTGAACATGTAATGACAGTCAACCAGAAGGAAGAGAGTGAAGTAGAAACATTTTTTGTTTAGTCATGCATATATCTCTTGGACATCACCCAAAGAATTCTACCCAGAAACACATCACATCATATCTCAGCAATAAATCCTCTCCAGTTGTATTTTGTGTCACGTTTTACTATTCCCCACAATAGAACAAGTTGAACATTTTTAAGCAAAAATATTTATTAATAAATACTTTTAGGATGGTGCTTTACATAAAAAACAATTTGAAAGTTAAAACAAATTTATCTAAAAAATTGATAATTAATTCCACAGTACAAAAACATGTTTTTAGTAATATTGTTGAAAGTAAAGACATAAAAAATATACAAATTAATATTCCTAATTGGATACAACATAATAACTTGGAAAAAAAAGAAGAAACTTTGTATTTTAGAATTTAAAAAGATCTTTATAAAAAATAACTATTAAAATCTTACAATGTTCAAAATATTTATTTTCAAAACAAATTAATTTTATTCAAAGAAATAGAACTTATTTTTAATACTAACTGGACTCATAAAGATTTTCACGGAAAATGGGTATAACGTGTCCTTGACATTTAAATTAGTTTGTCTAAATAACTTAAAATAAATATCTGAGTGTTATTTTTTTTTTTTTTAAATTTCTGTTAAAAATTTGGTAGTTTAAACAATTTAAAAGTTTCATATATTCAATTGAAAATTACACAAAATTAAACTTTTATTTCATTTTGGTGACACTAAGTTTATGGGGACAATCATAGAATAATTGCTTCTTTGGCAATTGAAATATTCCATTTTCATTCAGAGAGGTCAAAGAGCATCACAGTTGTACTAAATAATTAATTAACATGGAAACAAGCCGAATTATAATATAAATTCTAGAATAGATATAAACTTTGAAAAGCAAATGGATTTTGTATAGAATAAAGTAAATTATTGATTTTTTTTTTATATTGATATACATGGGGTGCATTTTATTAAAAAAAAAATGGAACTAAATTTTACACTTAGAAGAAAAGTGTCTGTAACATTTGTATCAAGCACTCTCACATAAATATGTGCATTTGTTGGAAGAAAATAAAAGGTTTCTTTAATTATTCAGCTTTGCTCAATTATTTTAAACAACAAATTTACATTTGGAAAGCTGAGGAAATTCCTTTTGTTAGCTCAGGGGTTCTCAACCTGTTTTTACACATGGACCCTTTTTCCCTTCTTTTTTTCTTGGTGGACCCCCTCATAACTATTGATCATAAAACAATATTCTATTTTTCACTGATACACATTTTCAGGTTTTAATTAACAAAGAAATAATAAATAATTAAGCTTTATTTTCACATGAAAATTAAGTTAATGCAAATAAAGTATTGTATAACAATTATAATAAAAATGATAACCAAAATTATAGAGATAATAAAACCTTTATGAGTTGGTTTTCTTCATGGACTACCAAAATGTCATTGTAGACTCCCTATTCGTTATATTTTGCCTATGGCCCCACCGAAAAATTCCATAAGGTCCATGTGAAACCCGGTTGATAACTCCTGATGAAACTTAGGCTATTGTCCAACCCACACCTAGTCTGTATAAATAATGGTTTAGTTTTTGTTTTAGTTCTGTCTTAAATAATCAAACCATTTTTTGTTTGGTGAGATCGCCTTCACCAGCAATAATAGTATTTTTAAAGATAGATGCCAAGAGCAAATGATCCACTTCCCAGGCAACCTGAACACTGGTGCCTGGGGTCAATAGGAAATAAAACAGAAAAATAAAAACTACCACTACCAATAAGCAGGGGATTTTCTTTATACATCAGTTGTTAGGATGAATATAGCATTTTTCTCATCCCATAAATATTACCTCAAAGCTTCTAACATATATTGGAAACATAAGTAAAAGAAAAGTAAATACACAAATCAATAGATTTCAAAACTCGTGCAGGTAGACGCAATCGAAGGGTAGGCCTACAATAATCTTTTAAGGGAAAATGTTGTCTTACCGGAATTCGGATGTTCAGATTCAGAAAAGAAATTTTTTTTTTCTTTGAAGTACTTACCTGAAAAATAAAGAAAAAATATTTAATAGGAATAAAAGGAAAAAAATAATAATAAAGCAACAAAAAGATGTCATGTTTATTTTCCTAAAAACAAAATAGCCATGTACAAAAATGATCAAGAGTTAAAAGAAAAAGATACAAACATGTGTACTATTTATGAAGAAGGTAATTCTTTTTGATAAAAAAGTATTAGTTTATAAAAAAAATTATACAAGATTTAGCATGCTGGATATGTGTGGGTTATATTAGACTTAATTGAATTTAAAAGATTTCATTTTTACAACATATATTTTTGTCTTTGCACTTTTATAAATGTATTTGAATAATGGGTCCACATAAACTAGGATAACCTCATTAAATTTCATTTTATCAAGAAATAAATCTCTATATTGGTTGAAATGAATTTAAAATTACTGTATACTTTGGTGTATGAAGTGACCCACAGATAAGTTGACCTGCAAAATCTAAGTGAAACCTTTATGATTTTAGCTAATATTAAGGTCTATGAAAACCATATTTTTTTTTCAGGGGAGGGGCTAAAAGTTGACTTATACACAACTGTTGCAATTATAGATACTGTAATCATTTCTAATTAAATGTTAGTTAGTTTGTTTTAGCTTTATGTCATATCAACCTTTTTAGGTCATTTAATGTTAAAAAAAATTATTTTTGAGAAACGTTCCTTTTTGTCCACAGGTATTTTTTGAATTACACAAAATGTACTATTAAACCCATAGCTGGAGGAATTGTGTGCATTCATTCATTTCTCAAGGGTATTAGTCCAAATATGAGCCCAAACGGAATGACTAGGATTCAAACTTGCATATTAGGATTCCAAAGTCTGACTGTCAATTCACTCTCCCGAGTGGACTTCCCCTCTAATTAAATAGGCTTGTTAATTTCTCATTGTTCGATCCATACTTACTTTGTACTTTCATTATGCTATTCAGTTCTTTAATAAAAACAGAGATCAAACATTTACTAAAAATATGAATCATGCCAATGTTGTAGAAGAATTTAACGTTTACCAAATTCAAAACAGAAATGAAATGTTAGTGTCAGAGGTGGCTTATGTAGTTCTTTGTAGAATTTGTTTGTTTGTGTTTTACAGCATATCAACCTTTTTAGGTCTTTTAATACCAAAAGCAATCATTCTTTTTTGTCCACATGTAGGTTTCTGAATAACTCAATATGCGCTATTCAATCCATATCTGGAGAGATTTATATCTTTCCCAAGGGTATTAGTCCAAATGTGAATGTAAACAGAATGCCTGGGATTCAAACTCTCATATTATAATTCCACTGCTCTAAGTGGACCTACCCTGGAAGAATTTTGTAATTAAATCAGTAATTGATATTTGAAAAGAAAAGGAAAAAAAATACTCTATTTGTTGGAGTGAAGATAGTAAAAAGAACTTACAGAAATCTTTAAAAAAAAATTAAAATCATTAAAATTACATTCTTTTTTTTCAATTTTGGTAGACTTTTCTAATTATACTGGAAAACCACTTGAAGGTGTGGCTAAAGCTACATATTGGCCACACCTAGTATTCGTGTATGTTGTTACAAAATATTGAAATATTGTTTACAAACTAGAGTTGGAAGATTTTTGTGTGGGATTGTTTCATTTGAACAAAATCACTTACAAGACTAATCTAACCTAACATTTTCATATCCAACAAATAAGACTTTCTGATTAGCTAATTTTTCAGTTGCAATTTCATTTGGCCAAAGCAGAAATGCTAAACTTTAAACGCCTAACCCAAATAAAGTTTCTTCATATTCTTTATTTTTAATTTAATACCTTTGCCTGAATTATGGCAATTGCTTGCTGATAACAACATAAACTGAAGTCTTAATTTTACAGAATTTATACTTAACAATTTGAAATTTGCTTTTCCGTTACACAATTTTAAAAAACTCCATGTCAATTCATAATTGAACTATATTTGATACTTTTCAAAACAAAATCTAATACCTTGATCACAAAAATATAATATTAAAAATTGAAAAGCAAGTGGAATAATTTCCAGACTTCATCAAACAAAACTAAATTATAGTAATAATTGGGTATCAATAAAATCTCTCATAGTTATAATAATAGTTGTCTATATAAATATAACAGGCAACAAGACAGAACTATCCATAATTTGTAATAATTTCAACATGTTAGTTTATTTTTGTTGTAATACAGATAAATGTATATTGGTTGGATAAAGTCTCAAATAATCATAATAAATTAAAATAAGTAGTATAATATATGCGAGTAATGGTTGTCTAGGGTACATTATCTATATAATCTCTAATAATAATAATAATTATTATTATTATTATTATGTTATAATATGCCACCATTGGATATTTATGTAAAGATGTATTGAATGAATAAAAAGTACTAGATATTTATTTCAATAATGTCCAAATATTTACTCATTTTAAATTATGGTAATGGTAAAAATACTTTTATAAACACACTGTATTTCTTATGCAAGTAAATTCAGTAACTCTAAGCTTTTCTTAATATCAGATCAAAGTAAACTTTTCTAATGTAAAAACAAACAAAATTAATATGTACAATGTAGAAAATACTTTCATCCAAAAACAAAGCTCAAATTGTGCAGAAAGCATAAGAAAAAATACAAATCCCTTTTTTGGTATTTTAATCCTATAAATTTTCCCCTTCTAATTACATTACAAGCATTAATTCATTTAATCTATATTTTTAATTAAAAGATAGAATAAAATTCTAGTTTACTTTTAAGATAATTCTTCTTATACTAGAATATCATGCCCATTAAAAATATTAGGTTTTGAAAATAATTTAATAAATTTTACCTTTATTGCATTTATTTTTCATATAAATCTATCGAACTAAATTTTATACATTAATCAACAAAACAAACTATTTCAAATAATTATTACTCAGTTATCAAAGATCTAGTTCGTATACCTAAGTTTTAATGATTAGGGAAAGAAAATAAAAGAAAACTCTGTACAGCACTAATGGTTGAGTCTATAGAGCATCAGAATTTTAAGATAAAAATAATGAAGGCAATCTGGCAGTGGGAGGTTCAAGTTCTGATGCTGGCTTTATGATTTCACCTTTAATCTCTAGTGGCTGATACAATAAAAACTAATAAATACTTGTCAGGTTGTACTTAAAGGGTGGTAATTGCCAAATAGTAGATGGCAAGTTGTGTGTTTGGGGAAAGTAGTCATTTCATAACAGAAATTGACCAATGAAGAAATTAGTGAAATAGCATTTAAACAAAAACTTGAAAGATTAATAAAATATAAATTGAATAAAATTCTATTCCAGTGAAGAATCATCCCCGGGGTCTTAATTTTTGTAGCATAAGAATAAGTAAGAAAAAAATAAGATATGTGTAGAATAAAAATAATCATAATTAGTATAATATATAGATCAAGGTTATATAAAAGACTATATAAGAAATATTTACATCAATCAAGTGAGATACAAAAACTGTGTAGCATCCTTTTCATTTCATAGTATTTTAATTCAACTTATGAATGCATTGATAAAAACAGTAATAGATAATTATAAAGGGATTGGAATGGATAAGTTGGTAGGTTGGTAAGTAGATAAGAAGGAACAGAGATAGAAAGATAGATAGATAGATAGATAGATAGATAGATAGATATGAAGATAGGGAAATTAACAGACTGTGATGATTTGATAAATAAGTTGGTAGGTAAGTGGAAAAGTAGCTTCATATAAAAATGACTGAAATAAATAGACAGATATAAGGATAGATAGCTAAAGAAAAGACTGGTGATTTAATACATAGATAGGTAGGTAGGTAGATAAGTACATAACTATAAACAGACTTAGATAGATAGATAGATAGATAGATGGTCGATATAAGGATATATAGCTAAAGAAAATACTCAGGCGAGTAGCTATAAACAGACTAAGATATCAGATAGATAGCGAGATAGATAGATAGATAGATAGATAAAGGACAGGGTGTGATGATTTGATAAATAGGTAGGTCTGAAAGTTGATATGTTTGAAACAGACTAAAATAAATAAATAAATAAATAGATAGATTCCACTGACCTAAAGATATCTAAGGGCAATTAATTCATAGTCAGATTTCAATTTCTATCATGTCTATCAGTCATTAATCTCCTGTTTTAAATCATCAATGGACACACTTATATAAATTAGTAAGACAAGACAACTGCAGCAAAAACATGTACATGTTACAATATGTATATATATATATATATATATATGTATATGAATGGGCTTCTGAATGTTTCTATAGAGTGTTCCAATAACTTGGACAGATGCAAACATATCTATCACATTAATATATATATATAT
>JAYKTE010067768.1:0-14437 GCA_036873565.1 Xipholeptos notoides
TTTTTTACTCAATACACGGGACACGGCCGCCTTTTCTGCAGGTTCTCCCCCCCCCCCCCAAAAAAAAAAAAAAAAAAATACACAATAAAATGATTAGAATTTTATTGCAATTTTTTTTTTAATTTAAAAATAGAATAGAAAAATTTCTTAGGATTTGAAATTTTATATTAGAAAATATCCTTAAATGATTAAACTATTCTTATCTATTAAATATTATTTATCAAAATTCTTCATACTCTAGCAAGCATACATTTTTTTCGTCGTTTCTAAAATATATATTTTTACCCAATACACGGCCGCCGTTTCTGCAGGCTCTGCCTTTGGTAAACAATATTTTAGGTACCACAGACAGAACACCGAGAGCACTCTAATTTGTTTTTGTTTTCTTTTGTTTGTTTGTTTGTTTTATAGATTTTCAGGGTATGTTAAAAACGATTATATGACATTTAGATGTTTAGGAAAAAAGAAAAGAAAATAAAAGAAAAAAAGAAGAGAGCCGTCCCAAAAAACAGGTTTTAAAAAGGACAAAAAGAATTTTTTTGTTTTTTTAATGAATTGTATTTTTTTTTCTAGAAAAACAATCTGACAGAATTCTGAGAAAAATATTTTTCGGCCTCATAATCGTCCGTAAAAAAAATAAAAATAACATAGGTTTACGGTTCTTTCTGTTCACACTAAAATTAGTTCGAGTAAATTTATTTTGTAAGCAAAAGCTTAGAAGCTAAATTAATTGGTTGCAGTAGTAAAAACAAAACAACCAAATATATACTTTAAAAAAATAAATTAAAAAAGATTGTGCGCGGTCCGCGGTCCTGCCAGTGCCAACCTGCGCATTTATGTGAAGACAATTATTTTACCAAACGTTTTAAAGAAAAAAAATGCTATAAAAAGTTTTCATTAAAATTCAATAAGTGACAAACTTTGCTTGATTTATCATCATCAACTTACTTGAAATTCTGCAATTCAAAACGAGGCCAAATTCAAAAAATGAATTCAAATTGCATCTTAAGCAAAAACGAAACTGTAGAGTTGAATGTAAAATAGTAAAAACACCCTTTAAAATTATTTAAAGCGCTTATTTCTATTTTATGATCAACACAGATAGCAGTCAGGATTACAGAAGCTTTTGAATGATCTTAATGCGGAAGGAAGGAACATAGACGCAACAACGCATCATCTTAGCCAAAGTACCAAATAGAAACAGGAAGAAGAGCTTAGACTATTTTTTCTTCCCCTTTCTTAAAACAAACCCTCAAGATTTCTGGAATAAGATTTCTTCAACATTACTTTATTATTTCGTGCCTTGTCTGAAAAGTTTCAGGGATTATTCTACCAGTTTTAAGTTAATTAAAGGAAAGCGAAAAAGGAATATTTTTTTCAATTTTTTGAGAATTTTCATAGGAAATGAAATAGGATTTAAGAACATAGAGGCGACAAAAACTCCAAACTAACTCCACCCATTTGATAAAAGAAGTAAGTCATTGTGAAATCTAATAATTCCTTCCTGGTTTATATAATATAAACCATATTATATTATATTTTTAAATCTAAAAACATTACTGAAATAACCAAAAAGTAAAAGAAATACCAGTTTTAGTTTTTTTTCAACGTTTTTCCAGATTCCTAAGGAGGAGACCAGCAGCAGCAGCAAGCCAGAATAAATGAATACAATACAAAAGAATCTAGTCTCACTTTTACAACTAACTTTTATGGTGCGTAAAAACAAATAAGTTACGTCATTATTATTATTATTATTATTATTATTTTAAACTCATTGAATTTGTTATTATAAGTCGTGCGTGACTACTCCAACTCCCCCCCTCCTTACTGCTCGCTCTAGCAGCTCCGCCAGTGCTTTCTTTGCTTGTTTGCTTCAAATGATTGCTCCATTCAAGTAGGCTTTTAAGTTATTAAAAGTTTATTATTAGAAAAATAGATTTTCTTTTTTACTTCGTCGAATTGACATTTACCTGGTCGAATAAGCACAAAAAGGTTGACCAGTTTTTACGTTTCCGTGTGATGTTGTGGTATTCGCCCCAACTTTGAAAATTATAATTGCTCTTGAATCCTACCAGACGACGGGCCTGCTGACGACACACACCGACCGGGTCCTATCGGCATTTGGAGTGGAACAATGAGTGGTTAAGTTACTGTACTGTAGTGTTCACTGTTCAAGTTTCCGTTTTGTGCGTGCTCTGCTCAGGCTGCTGTCTGTGTTCGGGCGAAGAAAAGGCTTACCTACCAAATGATTTATTTGTCAGCTCAAATAAATAAAACACAAATTACAACAGCAACAACATTGAAAAGAATTTTGAAAAACGGGTTCTAAGCCAAAAACCTTTTTTTAAATGAAATATGCCCCCTCCTCCAAACTCTTTTAAGACAAAACTCTCGGAACTGGAATAAAGGAACCATTGACCAACGTTTTAATTAAAAAACAGCAAGCACCCAGTCCAGTCACCACAGTCACAAACACACCAGCTAGCAGTTTTAGTTATTTCAAAGGAATGTCTTTTTTTGCATGCGTTTGTTAAAAACTTAAATTATTTATGAAATTAAAAAAACAAATACAATTTTTCAATAATAATAATAAAAATCCCAGAGAGGATGGGTGGGGTGGGGTGACCGACCGACCGACCGGTTACTTGTGGAAGTTTGATGAGACTAAGGACACGCACACACACACGCATTATTTTAATTTTACTTTACTTGAAATACATTTATGTTCAAATAATTTGGAAATATACCCCATTTTTTCTATTTTCTTTCTATTTGTTTTAATACCATCAACGCAGGCTGTTCATGGTCAGCTCCATTTCTGAATACCCGTCGTCGGTTGCCTTATGTCAGCTGTTCTTCCACCCACCTTTACGCACCCTAGGGATTTCTTTCATAATCACAAAATTTCTAACAATTTCTGATATAAACTTCTAAATCTGGAAATCTATTTATTTTCCACTAAGAAAAATCAAAACAAAATACAAACAACCGCAAAATATCAAAATGCCAAGATCTTAAAAGGGTGAATTTTACATTGATAAAAGGATTTGATTTTTACAAATCAGAACTCAATCAGAAATCAATAGTATATTGAAAGTAAATATTTCTTATTTATGGATTATTTATATAATACTAAACTAAGAACAATATAAATAATTTGAAACGATCGGTATGTTTATTATTGGTAAGTAGTAATGACTGATGTTTGGTGAATGTTGGTTGACTGACTAGCTTTTAAGATTGTTTGTAGAGTTGTGTTTTCTTTTTTAAGTCTTAAAGGGTTAGAGTAGATATAAAAATAAATATCTACTTACGTTTCGAGGTTGCCTTTTACCCACTTCAACATGATTAACTTTCTTCTCCTTTTCTTTATAAAGGTTTTAATCGTCACAAAGAAAAAACATGAAAAAAACACCGTGTTTTTTAGTGAAATAGTCGTCGTACATGTGTGTATCCAAGTGTTCCCTCATCTTCGTTTTTACGTTTGTGGGTAAATGTATTTCTCGTGCCGTGAGTAGAGTTCCTTTACTCTGTTGCTAAATGAAAGCCTTCTTTTCTTTTATTGCTTAGGCCTATTCATTTTTTTAATTTCTTCCCAAAACGAAAAAAAAACCCAAAAAAACAAACAAAAAATAATTTAAAAAAAGAACAGAAAAATAGGATTATTTGAATTTATGTCATCTTCCTTAAATAAATTCAATTAATATTTTTGTCGTATTTAAAAAAAGTTTTCCAAGTAACCTCGTAATGAAAAGGTTTTAATGCTTCTTTTTGAAAGAAGGCAAATAAATAAGTTAGAATAAAAATAAAAAGCAGACAGAGACACGAAAAAGTAGTGGTAGTGTGAGCGAGCTAAGTTATTTTTTAATTTCTACTAGCACACAGTTACCACACCACCACACCAGGCAGGCATGTCTACTTTTAGCTAGTCTTTCTTTTTCTGGGGTTACAATGGATTGACACTAATTTTAGTTACTTACTAAAGAACAATAAAGGTTAATAGTTATAGAAAAAAGTAGATAAACACAGAGGCCCTGCCCTCTCTTCCAATTTTAAACCTGGATTCACAGTAGTGTGTAAGGTGGGTGGATGGTGCGTTCGTGCTATGATTGCTATTAGTGCTGGTTGCTGGTATGGATTTAATAATTCTATTTCCTTCTTTTCCTTTCCTTCTTCCTTTCTTTTCTTTACTTACTACATGGGGTATCAAATCAGTTGTTTCTCTCACCCTCTCTCCACACCCTCTCTTCTTTATTTGTTCTTTTTTTCTATCCTCAAATTATTATTAGTGATGATATTGTTTGTTTATCAAAAACACCAACATGTGAGTGAGAAGATTAACAAAAATAAATAAATAAATGAAAATAAAAGTGGATAATGTCCAAGAAGAGAAAGTGAAAGAGAGAAATTATGTGTGTGTGTGTATACGGTATACCCAACCAAACACCCTTAACAAGTACGTACTGAGTGATCAAATAATTGGACGGAAGGGGGCGGGACCCTTGAGTGATATACACAATTTTCATTCATTAATGACAATTAAAACAAAACATAAATTAAAAAGTGGGAGAGAAAAAAATGTCTTAACAGTAAGGCAAATGCATCAGCCAAAATGTGAAAATAACAGTAAGCACAAAAACACTGCCAACTCACTGTGAGTAGTGGTGCAGTGGTGGGTGCACTCACTGGTGCAGTGCACTCACTGGTGTGCACCACACCAGTAGTGTGCACTCTGTGGACTGTCAGAGTGTGATGATGATGTGCAATTAATTATAGCACTGAATGAAAATCGAGAAACTTGAATAAAATACTAATTTGATTTAGACAATATTGTGAAGATGAAGATCAGAGTAGAAGTTCGAATAACTTGAGTAAAAAAACATTCATTGTAAAGAACACTGTAAATGAGAATAGATGTCCGAATAACTTAAGTAAAGATTTAATCGAATCTAGTCAATATCAATGTTCATTGCGATAAAGATAACAACTTCAATAAAGAGAATAATAAAAATTCGTCTAATAAATTTAGACATTATTGGAATGAAAGTAACGCTAAGATAAAAGAAGTTAAGACAACTTAACTTGAATAAAGATAATCCTCCAGGAAGACTCAACATTTTATTTACAATTTTTACGCGGTTTTTAAATAGTTAAACAATTTTATTCATTCGCGTCTATGTGGAAATTATTTAACAAAATTTACACACCACTATAGTAAAAAATGTTACACATTTGTGTTTTTCAATCTATGTTCGTTAATTATTATCAGGGCCGCCGGCCGGTCGTGCTTAGTGCCCCACCCCACTGCCCCACCCCCCAGCAGACAACGCAATCGGGGGGGGGGGGGGCTCCTTGGGTGCTGAGGCCCTGGGATGTCGCAAAAGGCTTTTATTAGCTTCGTTCGCAGATATATTGTAATGAAAAAAGAGGATTAACTTGAAAATAATTATCCTATTCGTATGTTGAAATATTAAACTGTCTTTCTCTCGCTATTTGAAGAGGCCTTTCGGGGCCCAAAGAATTTGTCATTTTTTTTTTAAATGAATTTGGGAAAGAACTGTCTGTTTCAACATAAAAAAAATTGGTCAACCTGTAGGAACCTTATAATGTTTGTTCATTTCGTTTTCTTTCAATTTTTTTCTGCGGAATATTATCAATTGGACACTCTGCCTGGTTATCCAAAAAAATTTGGAAAAAAAAATCATTATTTAAAGTTTTTTAAGGGTGCTCACTTTTACATACAACGACAACGCTCTCTGGTAAATCGACCCCCACCATGAAAACACTGGAACAAATCTTTTCCAAAAAAAGAAAAAAAGTCAATTTCTTAACATTTTGTCGTAAATATTCAATTAAAAGACGAAATAATTCTCTTCAAAATTTCATCTTTAATAAATTTTCATACATTTTTTACAAGTTTTAAGAAAGTAATTTTTAATTAACTTCTAACAAATTTTGGAAAAAAGAAAACCCCAAACCCCTACCCATGGACATTTAACACTTCGTTAATCTAAGGCCAATAATTCGTTTTGTATGGGTTTTTTTCGTCGGGTATTAATAATTAATATGGGGAATCGAGCGTTGTATGTAAAAGTGAGCACCCTTCTAAAACTTTAAAAAATATTTTTTTCCCATTTTTTTTTTTTTGGATAACCTTGTAGATTAGTGTCCAATCGATAGTATTCCGCAGAAAAATTGAAAGTAAACGAAATTAAAAAAATTATAAGTTGAGAGAGTGAACCAAACCAAACCACTCTCTCACCTTATAATTTTTTCATTTTCATACAGGTTGACCAAAAATATTAAGATGTACCCAAACTTTCAGGAACATTGATTGAGCGACAGTGTCGCAAAAACTAGATTAAAATACAATTAACTAAATATTCTGCGTTAAAACAAAACAAAAAAAAAGAACAATAAATGAAAAACTGTTAACAGATTTGATCGACCGGCCGGGCGGGCGGCTGGCTATAAAATTTAAAGGGGTCATTCTTCTGGCACCAGCGACCCCGCCCGGCCCCATTCCACCGCTCATTCCTGTTAATTAGTTTATCTAATGTGCTGGACTGGACTAGACTGGATTTAAACCTGATTTAATAGCTTTAAAAAAAAAAAAATTATCCAAAGGCTGTTTAAAAAAAAATTACATAACGGACTTTTTTTAAGTACAGATTAACTTGAAAATGCGGTACTTACTTTTTTTTAAGTACAGATTAACTTGAAAATGTGGTACTTCCAGGAAAAACAATACTTACTATGCACATGCGCATTTCTTTTTCAAATGAACGGTCCCTGTTAGGGCTATATTAATGCGAGACAGATCTTAATTGATTTATTTGATTACATAAACCCTTTTTTAAACGTACACCATTTAACATATTTAATTTACTTAATTTGGTTTATTTGATCGCTTTTTTTTCCCGCCCGCCCCAGTCAGCATTTTTAATTCATAAAATAAATCTAAATTAGATTTAAAATAAAAGTAAATAAATCATTTTTGTTTATTTTTATTTCAATAATTATAAAAAATTCTCAAGGAACAGAATTAAAAAAAAAAATCAGTGAACAAAATTTGAAAAATACTCAATGAGAAAATGACAGAATTTTTCTTGCCCTTTGAAATGTCTCGATCCAGGAGAAAGTCATTAAACGCTAAAAGGCCTCTCTACATCCCCACGTATTTGCACAGATTTTCATTGGTTTATTTACCAATGAAAATCTGTGCACATACGTGGGGATGTAGAGGCCTTTTAGCGTTTAATGACTTTCTCCTAGATCGAGACATTTCAAAGGGCAACATTTTAAAATACTTTTAATGTTGTTTTGATTTAATTTGGGTTTTTTTTCTTCTCCCCTACCAACACCTTCTTACACTCCTTCTCCATTTTAAAAATAAATTCCTAAACTCTCAAACTTTCTGTATCAAAATAGTTTTGAATTGGGTTTTAATTTTTTTTGGAAATCCCTTTGAAAAAATATTGTGGTAGATTAAGAGCCAAAATATTCTAAAATGGCTATAAAAATAGCTGCGAAATACCAAAAAGTAGCTAAAAGTTGTGAAAACACCAATTCTTCGATTTCTTCCGTTTTTTCACGATTACGGAATATTTGCGTTCTTCTAAGAGCATGTTATTTTGTTTAAAGTACCATTTATTGTGGCTTCAGTATGTTGAAGGGGGTGCGAAAGTTGACTTGTGAGGGTAGGGAGGGGGCAGGGGCCGCAGCAGAGTGCATTCTGCAGGGGCGCAATGTTCCTAAGCACGATACTGATTATTATTATTATTATTATTTAGAAATCATGTGCAGTGAGTGTGCACTTAGCAACCAGTGGTTTTTACTGGGTTGTCTGTCCGGTCAGAGTGACAACAAGTATCATCACCAGTTCCAGTAGCGGCGCCACCTAAGGGTATCAGTCCAAAATCTGAACGCAAATGGAACGACTGGTATTACGATTCCAAAGTCCGACTACCTATCCACTGTCCCAAATGGACCTCCCAGTTTTGGGTAGTAACTCTAAATAATAACATTCAGATTTTATTCAAAAGTTGAGTAACTCTAGAATTGACGTGGGTGGGTAGGGTTGGTTAAATGGTGGAGTGGTGGACTGAAAGAAACCATTTTATTCAACAAAATCAAAATAAGTCTTCGTGCCCAATTCTACTAGGTTAAAAAAATTAGGTGGACCTGTCGAACATTGACCCCCCCTCTAAAATCGTTTTTTTTTATAATTTTTTCAAAAAAAATTCTGCGGAATATTATCGATAGGACACTAATATGCCAAATTAGAAAAAAAATGGGGGGAAAAAAATATTTAGACACTTTTTGGGAGGGTGCTCACTTTTACGTTCAAAGCTATAGTAAATCGATCCCCCATATTTGAAAAAATGATTATTCTCGGCATTAAATGACCCAAAATGGTTGATATGCCGTAAAAACACAAACCAACAAACAAACAACCCCCCAAGGGGCAAATTTACCCGTGGTTGGTTGAGGACCTAACCTAACCTCTGGTCTAAGGAAGGACAGTTGGAGTTGTTCCCCTTTGGTAGATGTCGCTGTGTGTAAACTTTTTTTCTAAGTAAAAACGATCGAGTCACGTGGCATTCGCCTCTCATTTTTTGTTTCTTTTAAAACGTTTTTTTTCTTTAATTTCTTTCTTTCTGGGAAAACACATAAAAGTAGAAACAGTGAATCATAATTGCTCATTTTAAAAAAACATTTTTTTGTTTGTTTGTTTGTTAACAACATTTTACAAAACAACCAACTAACCAACCAATTGCTTGGAGCAATTTTATTTTGGACTTTACTTCACTTAAGAGACAGAAATAATTTAAATGTATTCTTCTTGTTCGTTTTAAATTGGAAAGTTTTTTTTTTGGTTGTTCTTTTTCAATTTCCTAAGGAAAAAAACAAACAAAACAGAACACAAAAAGTTTTATTGAATTTCATTTAAAAAAAAACAAAAAACAAGAAAAAAAAGACGAAGGAAGCAACATTCAACAATTAACATGGGAAACACAACCAAAAGTTCAATTTTCTCTTCTTCAGTTTTTTTCATTCTATCTTTATTATTATTGTTAACAGGTAAGAAAGAAAAAAACAACTCCTTTCTTCTTTTTTTATATATTTCTACTCTTTTTTTTATTATTTATTTTTTAAAATTCAAATTGTTTGAAAACTTTTATTTAAAATTAAAAAACCGGAAAAACAAATATATTTTATAGCTAGTTTAATGGGATGGGCCCCGGCTCCTCCCACCAACATCTTTTAAGAATTTTAAAAAAATCCCTTAACTCTAACTAAATAATAGATTAATACAACAAATTTTAAGTTCACCGCCAACTTTTATGCAATAATTTTAATAATACATTTATAAATTGAAAATCTGTGCGAACAGAACAAGTCTTGGGACCTAGAACTGTTATTGTATGATGAGGTTAACAAGTTGACAAGTTCAGTATGACCTAACAACACCTGCTAGAACAGAAAGAACCAGTCTGATATTATGAGTGTGCAAAAATTCGTCCCTTTTTGACCCACCATGATTTAATTTTCTGATAAATTTAAAAAAAAATCAATGAAAAGTGTTTTTTTCAGTGCGTCATAAAGAGGAATGATCAAATAAAAATCTCATGTAAAAAATTATATTTCTTAGAATTCTTTTTCATTAAAAATTTATTTGTCAAATCTTTGTCAATGTCCGATCAAAAAATATTGTATAGTTTTCATTAGATTTAAAAAAAATGTCGTTTTTCTTCAAAGTTTAATCTCTTTTCTTTGAATTAAATCGGTTATAAAGTAGTAATTTTCATTTTGAACTTTTTTTTTTTTTATAAACGTTTAAATGTCAGGGGGTCTAAAAATATCGATTTTTCGTGCACACTCCTTCCTACCAGTCTGAACTTATTTTGGGCCTTGTGATTAAATTTCACTGTCGTCCCATCCCACCGACCGTTCAGTGTTGACAGTTTGTTTGAGGGACTTCAACTTAAATTATAGTTTTAAATTTAATATATAGTTAGGCAGGATATCATTATTCAGATATATTTCATTAAAAAGAACTTTGATTTTCCTATATATTTTTTAGGAGTTTTATTGAGATGAGGCATTTTATAATTCATTTATTTTACCAGGTTCCCTTTTTTTAAAACTCCTTCAATTATCTTTTATTAGCGGACTCGCCGGACTACTGTTGTCCTCTTGGATTACTACGTTTCGGCCAACTATACCTCTGGCCTTCGTCAGGTGGTTAAAAATTCCTATAACATTTTTAGGAATAATATATTTCGTATTCATTATACCTCATCTCAAGGACTTCGAAAAATAATAAACATATTTATATACTTACCATAAACCTAACATGAAAAAGATGACCGGCTTCAAAATTTAGTTACGCTTTCATAGTTAGTTAAAAAAAAAAATAACACTATTTAAAGCAAAATAATTCTATCATAATATTTTACAGCAAAATAATTCGTTTGGGAATAATGCCCAGCCTTTAATAAATTTCTGGAATTTGCTACAATAAAATTGGATTCAGCAATTTAGGGCTCACTACACTCACTCTACATTCAACACACTGTCGTCGTATTTCTTTTATAGACCTTATGTAAGTGGAAAGTTGATCATTTTGCGGTTTTTCTTGTAATTTTTTTGGTTTTGTAGTTAGGATTGGGGATGGGATTGATTTTTGTCGGAAATCCTTAGTATTGAGTAGTTGGTGTGGGGGGAATAATGGGTATTAAAGTTTAAGCGTCATCATATTACAACGAAAGATAACTCACATATGCTCTATGAAATCCTGATTTAGGGTTTGGGTTGGGGTTAACTAGGCATCCTGGCATCGCTAGTTGTCAGCCGTTTTTACTAAAAATTTAAACTAAATTAAAAAAAAAAATATATCGATTAAAAATTATAGAAAAAATATATTCTGTTTGTATTAAAATAAAATTCAGGGTTTTCTTTCTGGAAAAATTTTTTTCATAAATAATGGATTTTAATAGATTTTAATGATCTTTAAAAAAAAAAAACCCAACAATTTGGATGCCTTGCCTATCCCTATTTATAACAAATCATTGGCATTAAGTGTGTGTGTGTTTGGGGGGTATGGTTAGGGCTAAAGGGGGGAATGGCTGATTGCCCCGAAAACTGTTAGCAGATTCTTGTTCAGCGCACCAAAATCTACGAGAAAAATATATTTTCTTACGATTTGGCGCTTAAACGTAACCTTTACCAAATAATGATTTGCGACGGAAACTTTTAGCAGATTCTTTTTCAGCACAAGAACAATATTTGTTCGTGTACTGGTGTAAAAACCAGGTCGAAAGGAAAAGTTTTAAAGTTTACCTTTTTTATGGGATGGTAACTTACTTTACTTACTGGGTTGGGTTGGTGGTGTCACTGGTTGTGGCTGTGGCGTCGTGGGTGTGATGACTGTACTGTCTGTGTCACATTCATTTTTTTTTTTTAAGTTTTTATCTCTAGAACTTTCTCTGTGAGCTCGTTCCGTATAGACTCCGAAACGGCTGAGCAGATTTTTTAAAAAATTTTACACACTGTGTGCTGTGACCCTTATAAGGTATCACAACTATGACAGAAAATAACTTTAAATCCATATCGATCTCCCACGCAAGAACAATACCAAGAAAAAACTTCATTTCGAAAAAGACTCAAAACTTATATGAACATTCATTTCCTTAAAATAAAATACTCAAAACTTATGAACATTTATTTCCTTAAAATACATCCTTCATTTTACTCCTCTAAATATTTCATTGTAAACATTCAAACGCAAATACAAAATATTGATATAAAGTTTATTTTTAAAACTTTAATTATTTTCTTCTTATCTATTTTGTTTTGTTCTAATATGATTTAAGTATGGGAATTAAACATAAATATTTAAAACATAAAAAAATCTTCATTCCCATAGTTATTGTTCTAATGGCCTGTTAAGGAAAAAATAAAAAGATCATTAACAAAAAAACAGATTTGAAGCCAGCTTGTGTTTTGTTTAATCTTGGTTGAAAGTCTTTTATAATATAAGTATTTAAGTAGATAAACAAAAAAGTTGTTAGTTGCATGGTTACCACAACCTTTTTCTGGAAAGTCGATTTGGGCCAATCGGTAGGCAGTCGGACCTCGGAATCGTAGTAGTACGCGAGTTCGAATCTCAGGGAAGTCGATTTGGGCCAATCGGTAAGCAGTCGGACCTCGGAATCGTAGTAGTACGCGAGTTCGAATCTCAGGGAAGTCGATTTGGGCCAATCGGTAGGCACTCGGACCTCGACTTTCTTTGTTGATTTAAAAAAAAATATATGTCATATGAATGAAATATCATGTAGCCATTATTTTGTCTAATTTTACTGGGTACATTATGATAAAAGAACAAAGAAAGATGTAAAGAAATAAGAAAGAAAAGAAAAAGGTTGTTTGTTGGTTTGTGTTTTACGGCATATCAACAATTTTAGGTCATTTAATGACGAGAACAATCATTTTTGATAAACGTTAGTTTTTCTACACACATAGTTTTTTAATGACACAATTTACACTATTTGACCCATAGCTGGAAGGAATAATGTGGGGATTCATACCTTTCCCAACAGTATTAGTACGAATATGAACGCAAACGGAACAAATGGGATTCGAACTTGCGTACTACGATTCCAAGGTCCGACTGCCTACCGATTGGCCCAAATCGACTTCCCCTGATTTTCTAATATATTAATTTAAAACATCCAAATTTTCTGTTCGTTTGGAATTTCTATAAAAACCCATTTATTTGTTCAAATGACTTAGGGGAAGTCGATTTGGCCCAGTGGATAGGCAGTCAGACTTCGGAATCGTAGTACGCGAGTTCGAATCCCAGTTCTTCCGATTGCGTTCATATTCGGAGTAATATCCTTGGGAAAGGTATGAATCTCCACTTTCTTTTAATATGAGTTAAATAGTGCATACTGTGTTATTAAAAAAAAACTAAGCATGGACAAAAATTATGTTTATCAATAATGATTGTTCTCGGCATTAAATGACCTAAAAAGGTTCATATGCCGTAAAACACAAACAAAGTCAAACACAAATGATTTAACATACGAGTAAAAGAATTAATTTGATAGTACATGTACGCTTTTTTTGGTTAGTTTGTGTTTTACGGCATATAAACCTTTTTAGGTTATTTAACGCCGAGAACAATCATTTTTGGTAAACATATAATTTTTTGTTCACATTTAATCTTTTGAATAATACAATATGCGCTATTTAACCCATAGCTGGAGGGAATGTGGGGATTCATATCTTTCCCAAGGGTATTAGTACTCTTTTGATTCCTATATTATACTTGCTCACTAATTCTACACAAAACAACCTCTGCTACTACAACTAGGCGAAGTCGATTTGGGCCAATGGATAGGCACTCGGAGTTCGGAATCCTAGTAATATGCTAGTTCGAATCCTAGTCGTTCCGTTGGCGTTCATATTTCAGACTAATACTCTTATGAAACGGTATGAATCCAACATTCCCTCCAGCTATGGGTTAAATAGGGCATATAGTGTTATTAAAAAAACTGTGTTGTTGTCCAAATAAAACTAACGTTTACCAAAAATGATTGTTCTCGGCATTAAATGACCGAAAAAGTTTGATATATCGTAAAACGCAAACAAACTTTACAACTACAACTACAACTATTGTTTCCCTTGCTTCTTTAAGTGAGTTCTTAAAGTGTTTCTTGTTGACGTGTGTTGTTGTTGTGTGTACTCTTAAAACGTGTTTATAGGGATTGGGCTTTCTTGGAAGTGTTTGTGTTTTGTACCAAACACAGGATAAGAAAGAGATCTCTTTCTTTCGTCTTCTTCTTCTTCTTCTTCTTCTTCTTCTTTTTCCTCGCTTCTACTTCTTCTACCTCTTCAAATTCTTCTTCCTTTACCTTTTTTTTCCGCTTCTTCGTTTTCTTCGTTTTCTTCTATCTCTTCTACTTCTTCTTCTAACATCTCTTCTTTAACCTCTGTTTTTTTTCTTTTTCTTCTTCTAGTAGCTTTTCTTCCTCATCTTCTTCTTTTACCTCTTCTACTTCGACTTCTTCTTCTTGTTCATCTCCGTTTTCTTCTTCTTCTTCTTCTAGTAGCTTTTCTTCCTCATCTTCTTCTTTTACCTCTTCTACTTCGACTTTGACTTCTTCTTCTTCTTCTTCTTGTTCATCTCCGTTTTCTTCTTCTTCTTGTTCATCTTCTTCTCTGTTTTCTTCTTACTCTTCTACTTCTTTTTCTTCTTCTTCTTCTTCTACCTTCTTTCTCTTCTTCTTCCAGTAAATATGTCAAGATGCTTGAATAATACTTAAGGAAACATCTTAGAGCCACTATCATAAACATACACGCATGTGCTTACGTATGAATAATACACTCTCTCTCTCTCTCTCACACACACACACACACACACACACAC